>VDFB02103839.1:0-25208 GCA_007258455.2 Sequoia sempervirens | reverse complement strand
AAGGGAAATTTTGAAAAAAATATGGCCCAGGCATATTTTCCCGAAGAAGGCACAAAATCCACCATAGATCACTAAAAATGCAGATAACCACGCAATTTATCAATTAAAATCATGGAATGTTAAAAATTTATCATTAAAATAATCTAATTCAACCAATTTTCAAGTTTCACCAAGCTTCCTAGAAAATCTAAAAAAATCTGGTTAGACTGGATTTTCATGAAAATAATAACACTACATGAATTTCAGGAAAATGAGGGGAAGTAGGAGAAACCAGGAAAATCCGACCGGATAAGAAAATCCTAAGGCTGGAAGAAAACCTGAACATTGCAATTTAACACAAATTCACTCAAATTGATCAAACGATCACAAATTTGAGGACTCTAGGTATGGAAATTGTTTAACCTAAACCTCCTACAGATCTTCTTTGAATCCTAGGCTCATTCGAAATCAAATCAAGATGAAATGGCAATGCCCTAGGCATGAAACCCTAAATTTCAACCATGAATGCACAAAGCAAGCTTGAGACACAGAAATTTGAACTCCAAGCAAAACTAAAATGCCAAAGCATGACTCACATCATCAATCAAAACAAGGCAACATGTACATAGCATGAATAAAATGCCAGTCAACTCCAACAAAGACAAACAACAATTCAAATGCCTAAGCAAGCAACAATGATGAAAACACCATGGGAATCACAACTAGATTAATAATTCACAAATTTAGTATGCCATAGCATGCCAAGTACCCCAGGATCAAATATCACAACTCATCAGGACACCAACGATAAAGCAAAAAGGAACAAAACTCCAAAAACCAACCAAGTTTGGAAACCTGTCGGCCAGGCAGAAATTCAGAAAAATCTGGCCCAGGTGGATTTCTGTGAAGACCAAAATTCTCTGAACTATAGCACTGAAACCCATTTGTTGGAGTTTGGATGAAATTCGGGAAAATCCAGATGGACTGGAAAATCCCGAAATGGGGTAAAAACTCGGATCTGGCCCAAAACATAAGTTTTTCAATATGCAACTTGGAGAAAAAAATATGACAAGCGAGATAAACATATTAAGCACATACCAAGGAAATGCAAATCCCCAAAATAAAAGGGCCAAATCAACAAGAGAAAAGCAAAAGAGGGTCCCTCGCCAAGGGGCATGTGTGCAAAACTACAACAATCGTGAGCATCAAACAAGAAGCAATTGTACTCAACTTCACACTCATCAACATGGAGTTCACCATTATTCTCACTCCTTGGTTGCTCCATATATATGTCACAATGTTCCACTTGATTATTCCAAAAGGAATCCATTATTTCATCATCATGCTCTTCATGTAACACAAACCTTTCCATTTTTTCTCCATACAAAAACAATCATGAAGAGCAGTGGCATAAGCACACTTATCAACATCTTCATCATATTCAACACTATGTTTTGAGTTGACATATTGATCACACACATGTTTGTCTTCAAATTCTGCATCACTCTCACAATCATCTTGCTCTACTGATAGTGAATCTGAATCACATTCTGTGTATTCACCATGAGCATTTATATCATTGTATTCTTCAAGTGAGGAATATACTTCCATATCATCCTCAGGAAAGCAATCACAATCTTCAGAGGAGCAGTCAAAGATATCAGCCTCATCATGATTTTCATCACTAGACAAATTATCACTACTTGAACCATGTTCAAAATCTTCAGAATGAATGCCCGAGGCTACACTTTCAAAATCATAATCACTGCTTTGTAATGGTGTATTAGCAACACATACATTGTAATCATTAATCACATCATGACATGGGATAGCATTTCGTTTTTCATCTTCTTTTCCATCACCTAAGATATCACAAGAGAAACATTCTTGCATATCTACTCTATTATCATCCCATGTGTCATCATTTTCCTCACTGCTACAAGGATTTGCACGTGTTGATTGTAAGCTGATTACATTGTTCATCGTTTGACATGTTCTTTTCACTTATTTGCATTGTTGTCTTATTTTCCTCAAGAGGGCAGTTGTTGTCTTCATTTTGAGAATCTGCATTTTGTGCATAACCACATTTGGCTAATTCCACCATCCTTATCCAATCTAGTACTTGGTCAAAGCTATGGATTTTTAGCTCCTCTGACAAAGTACTTAGCCCAGACTCACAAATATGACAAAATAAGTCAATGCACATTGAATCTTCAGGTCTGAAGTTTGTGGGAATATTCAACCAAGCATTCAAAAACCTTGAAAATAAATCCTATAATGACTCTCCTTTGATTTTTTTCATTTGAGACAATCCTTGAATAACAGATGATTGATTAACATTGCTCAAATCTTGATGACATTTAGCATGA
Source organism: Sequoia sempervirens (assembly GCA_007258455.2). Classification (NCBI taxonomy): domain Eukaryota; kingdom Viridiplantae; phylum Streptophyta; class Pinopsida; order Cupressales; family Cupressaceae; genus Sequoia; species Sequoia sempervirens. The sequence goes on along the minus strand of VDFB02103839.1, from coordinate 22,860 downwards.
AGCTCATTATGATCTACATGTTGTGATGATGGAGAAATCAGAGCAGAAAAATTAGCATCTTGACAAGCACTTCTATTAGTTGCTCCATGTGTTTTATATGCATGAGATGTATTGTGATGACCAACACTCACAACCCTATTTCCTCTCATCATTGAGTATCTTAAATTGTTCTCAATATCCATAGTAATTTGATATGCTTGGTGCAGGGTTGTAGGCTCTTTGTCTCTCAATAAGAAACTCATCTTCTTATCAAATGCTCCCAAGTACATGACCAAATATTCAACATCATTTGGTCTTATGTCTTCAGGAATCTCTCTTATGATCTTTAAAAATATGAGGTTAAAAGATGGGACTAATTCATCTTTTCCTTTCTCCATGTTCATGAACCTCTTCCTTACCAAAACAGGGTCAATCCTTTCTCCAAATTGCTCCATGAACACTACCTTGAACTCTTCCCACGAATGAATGGAGGATGCTAGCAAATATGAGAACCATTCCCTTGCATCTCCTCTTAAGGACTGAACAAATAGTCTCATGATCACATCCCCATAATCAACCTCATAATCTTCCATCACATTACTAAACTCTTGGAGATGTCTATTTGTTGATTTAGCCTTGTCACCAGTGAATCTCGATAACTTATCTCTGACTGTAGCTGGAATGTCATTTGGATAACCATAATTCCACTGAAATTGATGGCTTTGTACCTTCCAGTGCTGAAACTTCTTCGACCATCTGGCAGGGACTAATCACAAACCATAGTTCCATCCGGAACTATACTAGGATGCATATATTGAAGTAATTTAACATGCCTCTTTCACAATTCACATAACAACTCTAAATTTGATCATTCATTTGCCCTATGTCTAGCTTTTATCATGATCTTAGAATGTTACAATACATAATGCAAATGCATCTATGCCTAAGATCTATTTAATAGGAAAACTTAAAAACTAGCATACTTTTCTAGCATAATACATAAGCTACAAATTACAATTCAGAAGTATGCAAACTAAATATATTGTTCCTTTCCCTCTCTTAGTGCTAATCACTCAATAGGGAACCCCAATTTCTCTCTAAGATGTTCAAATATGTGAAGAATACCTGGAAACATTGCAGCTGCTGCAAATTGTTTTGGAAATATTGTAGATCTGGAACTGTATTCTTTAAATCTTCAACAGGTTCTTCTGACAGAGTCGCCACCTCTCTTCAAAGAGGAATGAACTTCGAACAATAGGAAGTTCTTTCACATGTAATTTTATTTCTAAGTTCCTTTCACTAGTAGAGCACCACAGATCACAAAATAATCAGGTTTATTGTAACAGTTATCTCTCCAGGCTTGAAATCCTTCATTATTTGAACAAAATTAAAAATGGAAAACAATAATATGACTCTGTAACTAAGCAGTCTGCACTTGGAGATTCAAAGTTATCCCCAGCAGAGTCATCATTTTTTTGGTTTGTTTTTACTACTAACTAGGTTGGTCTTCTAATCTACCTATGGAATTGCCAATTCCAATCAAGGGAAGCTCGAAGGACCTGGACCAATTGACGAGGACTTTAAAAAAGCCTCCTACACTTCGGGCTCTACAAGACCCGAGAGGGTGATCCCTTAATCTTACAATCTTGCACCATTATCATAAAACAACATTAACAACAATAAATAATTCATTTAATAGTCAACATAATAGGATACCTAATAGAATCGCTGTTCATCAAGACATCAACATTCGGGAACATGAGATAACCATAACACTATAGGATTTAAATAATTTTTAATTTTGAAAATTTAAATCAAGTCAAAACAAATGTATATAATACTTGACCAGTGCCATAAAATGGGCTATGGAGTCATATAACTAGCATTCATCTTACAGTGTTGAAAATGTTATGAAGATCCTTACAAATGTTATCACATTATGACAACCAGATCACTGAAGTTTTATTTGATAACCCTTCTTATAAATCCACTTGAAACATATTATCCCTGTCACATATGCTGAAGCAATTACACTATCCTATGAACAAAAGGCAATAACAAATGCACCTTGTGCTTCATTAAAGCAATTACATTATTCTCATAATAGAAGGCAGCAACATATATCACTCTAATGCAGCAAATGTGCATGAAAAGACTCAGATAACCTTATTATTGAATCAAAAAGAGTAATACATCTCAGAAATGGAGACAATTATCAGCTAAATATAAACATGAGAACATAATTCATAACATACACCTTCAGATTTATGACTCAATTAAATTTCTCCCAGCTATACAATTCTACCCAGAGCTTCTGCCTGAATTGCAGAGCTTTCAAAAATTGGAATCCCAACCTTCTAATTGATTGATCAAGATCTTTAGTACCAATCTATACCGCCCATCAAAAAACAATGTTTCTAGAATGTCTTCTTTTATCCCAAACTCAACCATAAGTGGGATAGGTATCCTTTCATAATTATTTTCCTAAGGTCATATTCATCCTGCAAGTCCTCCAAAAATCCTCCAACAGATTAAAGTGCTTATCAAAGACACTGGGAAGCAAAGCCCTCAACTTGTGCTTGGGGTCATAGTACTTCCTTGCAGTGTACAAGCCCAACTTTAAATAAACTAATTCATCACAAACGACCTTAGCTGCCTGAATGTGTGGACAACTAAAGACTCCCAGCTTCATTGGAAACTTATGGCAACCAGTCTTGTGTTTGTTGCCAAACTAGAAATTAACAGCCAAGGCTTGATAAATAAACTCCATTAGAATGATCCTATCACCACAACATCTAGGTAGAAAATGGGGGTGACCATCAAAACCTGCTAACCTGAAATAGGTGAATGTGGGGTACTGGATAAACCAATGCCCCCATTCATTCACAAAATCCATTGCCTCCCTGCTAAGCCTATATCCCGCATCACCATTAAGTTTGTTAATAATGACATAAAGAAAGGCATCATTTACCCTTCTATAATTTTTCTCTAATGCCTACAAGGTGAGCTGATTATAATATTCCCACACTCTCTTTTATCCTTGGGCTTCCCCCAATATACCCATTGTTTGAAGTCCAAGAAAAATCCCCACTCGGGCAACTGCATAAACTACATAGGAGGTCATAAAGAAATGCTTGGTTTCTCTCACTTTTATCATTTGATTGTGAATGTTGTCTGATACTATCATTGACCAGTCAAATTGTTGCCTCCCATCCAAAATATATTGGATAAAAGGAAACATCCATTCTTTAAATAGTGAAGCATCCCTTTTTCCAAACACCCTAGAAAGGAACATAATTATATTTGCAATCTCTTTACTAAAGTCTTCCCTCTTAGGCTGGTCTAGAAGCTTGGTCAGAGACTTCCTCTCCACCCTCATCCAAGTCTTATTCATGTGAAATCTATTCCTCTCCTTATTATCACTGTAAAGCTTCAAAACCTCTGCCTCATTTAATTGCCTAGGATTCTTGGGATCAGGTATATTAAACAGGAATTTGATCATTGGAGGCATGAATTCAATAATGACATTACCCTTTACATCCACACATTGCCTAGTAGTAGGGTTATATGCTTTAGCTGCTGTAAGAATCAACTCCGGACATTGGATAGATAGGGGAAAGAGTACAACATGTCCCAACCCAGATTGAACAATCCTTTCCGTCCTGCCCGTGACCTGCTCCTCAGTGAATGTCTCCTCATGCAATTATTCATAGTTAAAAGGGCCCAAATTGGTGTCAGTAATATCAGCCCAGTTGGAATCAATTTTGCTAGTTGTGAGGGAAAATTCCATATGCTTACATCTCAAGGTATACGAAAGTTGTTCCACCTTGATCTTCTTCTATCTAACTTCTTTCCATGAAGTTTCACCCAGTTGGCTTCTCTGAAAGGCCTCATCTGATGCCCCCGACATTTCTTGATTCATGCAACAACTTCCTCAAAACACTCCTCAACTGATTAGCCAAGATTTGCTCCACAATTCACCTCCGTGATCAAATCAATTCTTTCAAGACTTCCTGGCCATGGTTTGCTTAAACAATTTGAATAATAATGATAATGAGGCATTTAAACATGATTAAACCTTTAAAAATTAATTCACACGTGTGAACAGGCTGCATTTAATGCCATAAATATGGTCATTTGCAAAATTTGAGTGCCAACATATTCAACTCTTCATTCTCTATAGGTGTCATATGGTGTGCTACTTTATTAGGAAAACTAGCTCCAGGAATCAGGTCCATGTAATGACTAATACTCCTTATGGGTGGCAATCCCTTAGGTACATTGTCTGAAATGATTTCCTCATATTCTGTCAGTATCTCTTTTATCTCTTTCAGGTGTTCTTCTACATGCTTCAAATCTTCAGTCTTCTTAGGAACTAAGGAATAACACACATTCTCATGTCTTAACCCATCAAGGAACCTTCTTCCATCAATAGACAAACCCTAGCATTCGTATAGACTTCAATTGTAGGAACATCTTCCAATGGAAACAAAATATTCTTTATCCGATTAGCAACAATGGTCTATGTGTTCTTCTTTCCATCATGAATAGCTTGTCTATCATACTGCCAAGGCCTTCCCAAAAAAACATGGCATATATCCATAGGCATGATATCACACAAAACTTCATTATGGTAATTTCCTATCTTTAATTTCACCAAACATTGTTCACTTACCAATATCTTATGCTCATCTTGAATCCAAGCTATCTGATAGGGCTTCGGGTGCTTCAACCTTTCCAACTTCAGTTTAGTCACCATCTCTTCAGAAACCAGGTTCTCAAAACTTTCACTGTCAACAATCACTTTGCAACATTTACCATTCACCTTGCATCTAGTCTAAAAATAATTCTTTCTCTGCAATGGTTCTTTCTCCAACTCACTTTGACACAAAACTCTCTTATTCACCAACAATTCTCCATCTTCAGGTTTATAGATGATCCAGCATGTTCTTCCTCAACAAAGGTTGTTCTACTATTTTCCTTTGTCTTTCTCCTTGTCTCTCCTTGATTAGATTCAATATCTCTATCCTTCTCCAGCACACTTAAAGCAAGTTCCCCTAAATACACTTTTCTCCTTATCATCCTTTCTATAACCTTCATTCCAGTAACCACCATATCCTCCTCTTTTGTAAGAGTTTTCATCTCCTCTATGATATGAATTATCATTCTTATTGACCTCCTTATCCTTATTCTGATATGTAAAAGAGCCTCTTCCTCCTCCAGTAAAAGTTCTTCCTCTTTGTCTCTGCTCATGTCTTTTATTAAACTTCTCTTTTGCCTTTAGGGAACACTAATACGCCTCTTCCACACTCTGTAACTAAATCAAACTGATTTCATCCTATATGGACAACCTCAAACCATTCACATACCTGGATACTTGCTCAATCTCATCCTCTGAATGTCTAGATCTGATATTTAACTTGTAGAATTCTTCAGTATACTCTGTCACACTTGAATCTTTCTACTTCAAATTTTGCAACTTTCAAAAAATCCTAATCTGATAGTCCGCAGGCATAAACTTTTTTTTCAACTTATTCACCATCCGATCCCATGACTTTATCTTCTCTTTTCCTCTTCTCTACCTATCTGTCTACAAATTTTCCCACCAAAGGGATGCATGTCCTCTCAACTTTGTACAAGAATATTTCACCTTCTTATCTTTAGTAGTACCTTCAAATTCAAAATACTTTTCCATCTCTGTTATCCAATCAAGTAATTCTTCTGAATCCAACTTACCATTATAATCCGACGGATTGAAATGTGGTCTTATATTCACTCTGCTCTACTCTTCCTCTTTCCTATTTTACTTCTACCTCTTCATCACTCACACCATCAATTGGTCGACCTCTTCTTTGGGCCGTTTCAACTACATCTAATCTGGTAGCAATTCCTCTCAATGTCTCCATTAAAGTAGGGTTTTCATTTCCACGTGCTCCATTTCCTCTACTATTTCTTCTTCCTACCATCTTTACAAAAGTCCTCTATAGTTGTAGGTCAGATCCTCAATCTGCCACCCCACAACAAATCTTCAACAGGACTTCGCAAACTCTGATGATCACACAAGGAACGAACCTTGCTCTGATACCAATCTAACACAACCACGGTAGGAGGATCCTCAAAGAGAAAAATATGGACCATGCAGCAAGAGTAACACAACAAAAGAAAAACATAATATGGAGGAAAATGTAGATGGAAATATCCTTATTAACAATTAACTCAGTTACATTCAACTGACAACATCTAGGCTTACAAATTTGGCTCACAAGCTTGATATAACATGTTCAATAATACAACATTCCAATATGCTCCTATATGTGAGCTAAGCTCTTACAATTCAGATCAATCTTAATCTAGTCCATCAACTACTAACTCTCTACCCCTATTCTCATGATTTATTACAAGCTTTATACTATATCCACAATTCTGGAAACATCCATGTTGGCCAAAAATCATCACATTAACCAAGGAAGGAAAATGTAATGTGCGCATGAATAGGTTGGCCTCAAATTTGAATTACTCTATCAATAGGTGCATAAAATGAAGTATGGACCTATAAGGAAGGTCAGGGACACTCCATAGATCATTTAAAATCACACCGTTAAGATCTGCAAGTCACAAGGATGATCCACAATGATCAAATTAACTGACAGGCTTGAAAACTATTCTGGTGTCGGATCAAGAAACTGCCATGAATTCCAGAAGCGATAACTTGCTAGAAAAAAAATCCAATCATGCTCAAATATTGGAATAAGGAAAATGAACATGTCCAAAATGTACACAAAGATCCATAGGGTCTGGTGAGAAACTATGAAGAAATACTAAATCTACCAACTTGAACTGAACAAAGAAAAAAATAAGAACAAAACTGAAAGAAAATATTTTTGGTTGATGCAAGATTGCCAAGAACCAAGGATGCTCCTACATCAAAAATGATTTCCCTTGGATTTGTTTAATTTTGTATAGGTTGAGGACTATTATGTCTTGCTCTATATGTTGTATGAGAAGTGGTTAACAAATTTATTTGAGAATTCATCAAAATTTTCAATACCAGGTGATAGATGATAGAACCACTCGATAGTGACACCGTCAAGAATTCATGGAAAAGGCCTCATTAAATAGGTGTCATTGTGTTGTACATCCATGCAAGCTGCCAATAATTTTCATGTGTGTTTTATTGGATCTTCTCTTTCCCTATATTTTTTGAATTTTGGTATTTCAAAGCTCTTAGGGAAAGGTATCATGCATATGGAACGATCAAAGGTATATGGATATATGTCTTGTAGAGAATAGCTTTTCTTTGGTTTACCAATTTGAATTTATGATATCCTTTGGTTTATATTTTTGATCTATAAGGTTACATCATCATTTGGTGCATTTGTTTGATAAGGAGAGATGTTATAACCTTGTTGCCCCACAATGTTGTGTGAGTTATATTGTGGGGTTTGTATATATGAGGGCCCTTGGGCCATGTTTTGAGTGTAGGATGATGGATGGGGTCCTTGAGGACTGATGTGGGCGTGTTGTGGATTGAGGGTATTATTTTTTTGTTGAGGTATGTTGTGTTTTTGTTGAGGTATGATGTGTTTTTGTTGAGGTATGCTTTGTTGTTGTTGAGGTATGCTTTGTTGTTGAGGTGTTTAGGTTTGATATTATGATGGAGGTTGTTGTGCACCCATGTTGTGTTGTGGAGGATTTGATATTTTATTTTGAAGGTGTATCTTTTATTGTGGTTGAATATACATTTATGTTGGGTATTGACATTTGATGGTGCTTAAATGTACATTTTATGTTGAGGATTTTGGGTAGACAATGATTCATATCGATATTGCATGTTAGGATCATAGTACCATTATTGATGCATTATTGAATTTGAATTTGAACATTTACTCGATAAATGATTTGATCTTGTGGTGTTTGTTGATATATGTGTTGTCCTTGAGGTGGGTTGTTAGCATGTAGTTGTGGTTGCAAATAGTTGTTGTCTTGTTGGTTCACTACATGTTGTGGTTGTATTGGAGGAAGATTTCCCATGTTTTTCATATTAATACTAGGACCTTTTTTTTGGGTGTTCCAAGATGTCTCATATATGTTGGGTCTCATTGTATTAGTTTCAACATTATGTGGTGGCATGATTTAAATTGTCAATATGTTTATATTTTCTTAAGCATGTTGAGCTACCACAACTTGTTCAATTTGTGAGGGATGTCTATTCAATGGATTCTCCACATTTTGTGGGAAAGATTGATCATTGATAGGTGATTTTGAGAGAAAAGGTGGTATCTTGGGATCTACCATTGCTTTGGGTATTTGTGTCACCACTGATTGGTATCCCAAAGGAATGAAATTGTGATCCTTAAGAATCTCAATGTTAAAGTTTGTAGGTAGCTTGATACCACTTTGTGCTAGTTTGAGGAAATGTGTGTTTGGATCCTTCCCAATAATTTTTTCCATTAGTTTTTTCATTTTTAGATCTTGGGAGTTCTCTAAAAGCACTTCATCAGTGATTTCCTCATTACTATCATACTCTTCTATGATCATATCTACATGATTAGGAGGTTGATTTTTTTTCCCAAAAAATCTGTCTCGACTTTCAAGGTGTATTTCAACATCATTGGGTGGTTTATTTAGTTGAGCTTTGAACATTGTTTGTTCTTTGGGAGTTGAGTATGTCTTAGGATCGTAACCCCATGGTTGAGATTCCTCATTGGTGGTATTGGTGTTTGGTACACTAGAGCTTCTTTTGTTGGCTTCTATTTTCTGTTTATGTTGAGATCTCATTGTAGTCATAAACGAACTCAAAAGACCTTGGTAAGTTTGAGATAACAACTTATGGAAATGGGATGGCATTTTAATTTGAGATTTTGTTTGATAAAATGATGTACAAATGGGATGTGTGTATACCTTTTTGACACAGGTTGTTGTTTGTTTGTTTTTTATGGATTGATGTTTGGATAGTTGGAAGATCAAGTTTGATGTTAGATGGTAAGATTTTTCTACTCAACCCTATGATGAGGAGATGAGCCAACTTTGGGTGTTGCTTGATAAATGACGTAATGATGTTGGATATTCAAACCCTAGGATAAGAGTGTGAGTGGATGCTTGATGTTTTTATTTGATGCTAGTTTAGAACACAAATTTCACAAGACTCAAATTGATGTTTTTCTATGTCTTAAAGGATATGGTGATTGCTTTACTTGAACTAGCTATGAGGTTGCAAGTAAAGGTTGTTGTAAAACAATAGCAAGATGATGGTTTGATTCCTTGTGTTCAATACGTGTCCAAGACTAGGTTGATGTTTTATTTTTGATGGTGATGTTGATAAGATATGGCACAAGTTTTATTTTGATGTATCCAAAAGATGGTAGTTATGAATCCTATACAAACCAAGTTCAAAATGTAGGATGGTGATGTTAGATTGTGACTAACAAGTCTAATGGTGACAATGTTCTCTGTCAGCTGAATAAAGTTTTAAGGCCAATATTTTGAAACTAGTTTGTGACAAATTCTAAGGTATTCCAGCAAGTAAGGCAATAAAGGCTTTTGTCCAGGACAATAGAAACAAGAATTTAGGATAATAGCAGTTTTGTTTTAGGACAACTATGACAAAGTTTACAAAAGAAACTTTGTTTTGATAGTGACTGTCATGCAACCAATGATAGAAATAGTGGTCAAATGAATAATAGTGATCATATATTAGGTTGATTATGGTAATATTTTCTAATGATAGTGGAAATTTATGAGATTGTAGCAGCAAAATTGCAAAGTAGCGACTTTGTTTCAATAGTTTCTAGTTTTTTTATGGCAATTTGTTTGATAAGTTTACAAGTTTTGATGTGTGTTTGGTCTGATTTCTGAGATAATGTTTTTGAGATATAGTAAGTGATAAAATACATAAAACAAATCATATGAATTGATCATAATGTTTTGAATGTTGATAGGCCAAAATTAGCCTAGTTTACACTAGTAATGACACATTGAAAAAATTTCAAGCATTTTTATCCCTAAGGTCAAATCCAATGGTAACACTTTCAGGGCCACAACTTAGAATTTTCTTCAACTCAAGGGTAGGGACACCCAAAGGGGTGTATACACTTTTTTCTTTGCGAGAGTGGACAAATAGGGTCCTCTTGGCTTGGAAGGATAACCCAAATCACCCTTTTCCTAGAAAGCTACAAGTAGCTTATGCGAAGTTGAGGATTTCTATCTCATCTCAAGGGATTTCATATAGTGAGTAAAAAATTTAGGGTGCAATATGCATCCCTTGCATTGAAAATGTCACCAACACATGGCTAATCAATAAGGTGGGTAACTACAATAAGGTGTTTAGTTGTAGCTCAAAAAATTGATGCCTTGTGAGCATTTGGTAAGCCTCTTAAGGCTTTAACAAATCCTAATAGGGGCACTATATACCACTTGGGTACCTCTCTTTTCTAAATGACACTTTTAGAAAGGTACTCATTAATTAAATATTGACTTTTTCCTTAAATTATTTATATAGTGGTTTGAGGGAAAACATGCTTTGGGTCGCATTTGAGTTCTCCTTTTGGGATGTGTCTCATAGGTAGGCCCGATCTAAAAGGGAATGATGTTAAAAAAATGCAATGATCCCAAAGTGTTTCTCATCACGCAAGATCATCAAAAGATACAAGGGGAGAGGATACGCACTCGACTTTCCAATCACGGTAGAAACAGTGCAAAATTTATTGCAATTTGATTTTAAGCCCAAAAGAGGTGTTATAGATAATAAATCATGTTTTAAATGAACCAAATTCAAATATTTGATACTTTATACATTCATACAAATTTCCATAAACCAATTTATTCTCATTGTAATAAGATTTTAAGCCAAAATGAAATGTTCAATTTTAGGCACCAAAATGAAATGTGAAGATTGTAGGTAAATTTTAATGCACCAAATCAAAGTGTTCAAGTTGTATTATCCAATTTTAGTGCACCAAAAGAAAATGAATTAATTTTAAAGCACCGAATGTAAATGTTTAAATACTTCAAAACATCTAGACAAATGCTTGAAAATTTAAGAGTCTTGGATCGTTTGTCAACCCTACAAGAAAATGATTAGTTGTTCAATAAAAATATGCCATGACCCTACAAGAGTTGCATCAACAATGTCAGATAATCTCACAAAACACAACAAACAACAAGTAGTTAGGGTTAGATACATTACAAATCCAAGAAAGTTTGTAAAACTAACACATACCAAGAAAATAGTACAATAGCAACCCTGTTACTTGCAATAACGACTTTGTACTTAGTATGATTGTGGCTCATTAAAATGATAGTGATGGGAAAATAGCGAAACAGTGATTCTATTTAGGACAATAGAAACTTTGGAATGATAGTCTAAATATACACAATCGAAAACCTACAAAATAGAAAGGACGATAGCAGTCTTTCTCGATAATTGTGGATATTTAGGTCGATAGTGACCAAAATTAGGACGATCATGACAAAACAATAGCAATGATCACATTCAAATTTTAAGACAATAATGTCCCAATTAGTAAAAGTGATTCCTACAAAAGACGACAGTGACCCAGAACCTGCAATTGCTCACAAAACTTAACAAAAACATTAGAGTTAAGGACCTAGGTCCCACTGGGTGTGCTAGAATGTGTAAGGGAAATATGGATCAACAAATTTAATAACAATGAATGAATTAAAATCAATTCAAAACAAGATAACAAGACCCACTTACCCATGAAATGTAATTGCAAAGCTTAATAATCTGAACAAGCAAGGTTAACATAAGCGAATGAAACAAATAATGAATTCAAAAACTAGAATCATACCATACCATGGTTGAGTGTATTTGTGTTAAAGATGGATGTTATATTGCTTGGCTCAACACAAAACCTCCATGATTACAAAATCTTGATAACAATGATAATATATTATGCAACTATATATTTGCTCAATTTGCTTCAATAGTCAATCTAACATGGCCTTTCTACAAATTTTCCAAATGAAGTTATGAGAAGGATGGAGGTTGTTTTATAGATTTATGATTTTTAGATTAGGATCAATGGTCGAGGACCATTGAGACGAAATAGATCAAGATCAGTTAACTCATCTTATTGATCCAATTAAGGGGTTTAATTGGATAATTAGTGGGATTGGATTGAATGATTAATGGGATTGGAGAGATTAGATTGAGTGTTTAGTGGGATTAGAGTAATCAAAGGGATTGGGATATTATATTAAGAAATCGATGGTCATGATTTATTCAATCAAGATATGTGAGGATGTTTTAATTAATTAAATAATTAATTAATGTTCAAGAGGAACATGCAAGATGTGTTTGACTTAATAAATAAAGGTATATTTATTAATTGACCATGTTGAGTGAATTTGGGTAAATTGAATAATTGATTTAATTATTCAACTTTGAAGAAGGGAAAGTAGATTAATTAAATAATTAATGATAACTATTTAATTAATTTAGATGAATAATTAATGTTAGTGAAATAATTAAATAATTAGTGTTTATTTAATTAATCAAGAAGAATAAGGTTAAATTAGGTGATGACATAGTGAATTAATTAAACAATTTGAGATTATTTAATTAATAGAGGAAAATAGGGTTAACGATGCAAATGATGCTAAAAAAATGGATTAATGATATTAATGAAGTGAAATGCAATAGTGATAATGAAAGTGATGTTGATAATGAAATACTGTCATTTAGGATGTGTGATATACGTTAATCCATTTTTACATGTCTACACTTACACATATGTGGGATATCACATGTTTAAATGGATAGTTAGGACTAATATATGGTATCAAGTAATAGTATTTTATTGTAAAATCTTAGGGATAAGTGGGATTATATGTGATTAATTGAATTGATAAAATTTAGTGATATGCAAGGTTGAATTAGTTAATTAATTTAATTTAATCAACTACTTGGATTGAGGTGTGAAATAGGTAGAACTAAATAAATTTTTTACATTTATTTTATTCTTGTAGGTTAGGAATATGAGGTTGAATTTAATCAAGTAAATGTTGATCGATTGATATAAAGGAATATAATAAATATATTGATAATTTTTTTTTTAGACTGCAGGAATTGGTTGGGTATCCGTCCCCCTATAAACTGTAGTGCACCTTGTAAATTATTTTCATGTGACCGATGATGTTGGTGCGACACGCCCTCTAATACCACAGGGATGGTGGGGAGACTAGACCTCGTGACCTCTTTCCTACAACAGGATGCTTTAGCCAATCAAGTTAGGCCCACCACTCCATTAATATATTGATAAATAAATTAAATAAATGAATAATAATTTTTTAGCTAATTCTTGGACTAACATAAATTTTGGCATGGTTACCTTTGTAAAACTTTAGGTATCTATAGAAATATTATGTTGTTTTAATAGGATCACCTAGCTAATTTTACATTGGAGTAGAATTTTGGTTGAGACTTCATCATCAAAGCATTCCCATCGAGTTTGATAAATATTTCAAACAAGCTCCTAGATTTGTTGGATCTTTTGAAATTTTGTAAAATATTAGTATTGAATCTTATCAATTGGCTCAGCCTCCACTCTTGAGAAATAATAATATGTTTCATCTAAATTGTTTTAGAGTGGATAATTCTTCTCATGTTCTAGATTGGAATAATCTTTAGGTCATAAATGAGAGATTAATTCAAGTAGAATTAGTGGAAATATTGGAACAATGCAATTTTATATTTTGTAGCAAAGAAATTAAACAAGTTTTAGTATAGTGGGATCAAATGGGTAGAATTAGTGATACTTATAATGATTAATTTATTATTTAAATTTAGTATCCTACTTTATTTCATTTTCCTATTTTAGGGACAAGGATGAAGTATCCCTCTTTATAGAGTTCTATTTTGTATTATTTTTCTACTATTACTATATAAATTTTAAATTTGATTGTATCTAACACTTTTGGATTAAATAATAACTTTATTTACTCACCTAACGTGATGTGATTGATTATTATTGGATAGTAAATATGTTTGTATAATTTTCTAAAATTTAATGAAATATAGTAATATTGTATATATATGATGACATGATTGCAATGATATTCATAAAATTAGTTTAGTATCTAATTTATGATTTATTCATTTAAAAAGAGTACTATGAATTCCTCATTGTAGTTTTAGGTACAAGTTCAAGAGATTGGTGGGGAGTTATATAAGGTGTAATGGAAGCACCCATGAATGAAAGTTGATATATTTTGATATGTAAGCATTTAGATGCATGTGGTTGTTGGTATTGAATATTTTGAGTCATTTATTATTTTCATGTTTATGTGAATGTACACACATACATGTATATGAATATAATAGTTACAATTATGTTATCACTATTTTTTGGTATACAATTTCTTATGACCAAAATTATAATCTTTGATCATATCATGTGATGATAATAATATTATTGATTAAAATAATTATAGGTTGATATAAATGAATAAATTGATTATTTTTATATCTATATAACTATTATAATATGTCAATTCTAAATAAGTCAAAGTTGTTTGACCTTGTCATGAGGAATAAAGTGAATTTTTTTAAATGAATGATGATTTTTAATTTTAATTATATGAAAAACAAAATAAATGGAAATCCTAAATTAATATATATATATATATATATATTTGACAACTATGGCATGGTAGAAGTTCGAGATGAATCACATATTTGTTTTTGATATAAAAAGAAGCAAATCAAGGGTGTTGTCCCATTAATACAAGGCACCAACGACCATCCACAACAAACCAACACTAACAACATAGTAACAACAGGTCTAAAAAACAAACCATCACCCTAAGCAGATCATATCAAAGGAATCCCAAAAAACTAACAACCAAACTAAAGCTACTAGTAATGTCCATCATGATAGCATTATTTAAAATAGTCTTAGTCATAGACCACCAAGGGTCATACCAGCCATAGAGAAAACATAATAACAATGTCTTTAACAGAACAAAACATAAACAAAGGCTGATTCAGCCACCCCCAGTCAAAAAGCCTAAACCCACCAAAGACTAATCCTTTTTCCTGCTGCATGGCTTAACTAAAGTTATGGTTGCCCAATCTTCAGTGGGGAACTTAAGTAGTTCCTTGTTGTTGGCTTCTTCCTCCACATCATCCGCAGACTTGTCCTTCTATAGTAGACATAATGTAGTGGTAGACCTGCACATAATCTTCAAAGAAAAATGTGTAACATCTTGTAGTCTTTTCTCCAAACTCTTGACTCTATTTTTCAGATTGTCAACCTTCTCCCAGACAACTTCCTATTTACTATAGGATTCCTCCATGGGAGCCTTACCTTCTACAATATTGGAGGCACGAGACTTGACCTCCTTGATTTTAATGTTGGCAGGACCCCTTTTAAGGCTTTCAGAAACATGGGAGGAGCTACTATCAGAAATAGAGAGAGCTTCCTCTGCCACATCCTTTTCCTCCTTACTCCTACTCTCACTCCCATCACCATTGTCAGAATCTGATACCTCCTTAAAAATTTTCCCTTTTTCTTGCTTGATAACCAGTCTATTTGACCTGTGAGGGGTATTAGTCTCCTCGGTGATCTCAATGTCAAAGTCAATTTGTTGAAGTCAGAATTTTGTCTTCTTGGAGGCTTTGGCCTTAATTCTTGGGGTGGGGGCTATGTATTTTTTTTATCTTTTCTCTTCACCACAGGCCCCAAATAGGGGGATGTGTCATGTGGAGAGACTTTCAAGGTTGGGTTTTTGATGCATTTTTTCTTGCTCGGGACAGGGGTGTCCATAATGCTAGCCAATGGGGGAGCAAAAGAAACCAAAGCCTCTTCAATAGAGGTGGGTCAGGGAACTTCTTCAATAGTAATGGGTCGAGGAGGGAAAAGGGCTGAGTGAAAATGGTAAATTCTAGACATAAGCCCTTGGTGGAGGATGGTGTAATTTTTATTCGAATTCATGGCTTCAACTGCATCAAGCACAATACTCTCAAGAGAATGAATGAGAAAAAATAGGAAGGAAATATTATGGTGATTCCTAAGGCGATTGAGGAAATTGAAATGGTAGTAGTAATACACACCATATCTTCCTTCAAGGGTGAAGTATTTCATCACCACCATGCAAACTTTTTCCCATGTCTCAGGAAGTGCCTCATGGTCATAGCCTCCATGTAACTTGATAGGTTTCTTGTCACCCCGAAAGAACATGTTGATGTTGCTCTGATCAACAACTTTGGTGGTTTTATTCCAAGTATGCCCATTCAGAGCAAGACCCATGGCCCTAGCAATGACCTCCTCATCGATTTTGAAGGAAATTATTCCAATGGTGACCCTTTTGGCATTCCAAGAGGTAATAAATTGTTTGGATAGACCCTCATCATGGCCAGTCATAAATTCCATATACTGGGAGATACCACCTTCCTTGCATATATGCCATAGGGTGTCATCCTCCTTCCATTCATCTCACTTATTTGGCTCCACACACACCTAGTCCCCACCCATAGCTCCAACACACTTGCCACTTAAAACTAGAATATTGACAGATAGAAAAATAGTAGGGTCGATACAAAGAAAGCCAAGTCTAGAAAAAACCACAGAGAAGTGGACAGTAAAAGGTAACTTGTAAAGCCAAAAAAGATGATAATAAATGCCATTTCCCATATCCAACATAGGCCTAGAAGTCCCCTTGTGTGAGAAGTCCATGACACGAAGAGAAATGATATCAGAAATAAATTTGGACAACTCAAAAAATTGAACAAAATTTGTCAGTATAAAAAGATCATCACGAACTTCGAGGAGGTTCAAAAACTAATGACCCCATTGGTCATTAGGATCAAAATAGCAAGTCTCGATGATGAACCAAAAAAGGTTGTATGTGACACGTGGAAAATCCTCCCACGCACTCTTCTCACACAATAGCCAAAAATTTAAATAAAAACTCCCGCCATCATTACTAACAAAAGTTAGTAACAACCACACTAAGTTCAGAAAGAAATTTTTAGGAATCATGGTGAATTTCATTATAATCCTTTCTTAGAGGAGCCACAGTGGAAGGAGGCAAAGAATCTTCTTTTCTCTAGCACCATCACCCTTCCCAATCAAGCCTAGCTATAGCTAGACTGTTAGCAACCACATTTCCTTCCCTATAGACATGTTGAATGGTGAAATCTTGAAGTCTGGTAAGAAGAGAGTGAATGTCTTCAATTAACCCTTGAATGGACTATCCAACAACCATCATGCCTTTCATGGCTTCCACAATCAGCTGTGAGTCACCCTTAATTTCCATGGACTTAATGCCGATTGATAGCACAACTTTAAGGCCACAGAGGAGCGCCATACTTTCCACTTGATTACAAGTGTGATCCTTCAGCTTCCTTGAGTAGGTAGCAACTAAGCAACCATTATGGTCACGATGATACCCCCTCTAGCAGACCTCCCAGCTCTAGCCGCCCCATCAACAAAATTCAGTTTAAAACAGGGTGGTTTTGGAGTTTTCCACTTCATGTTGCTCTTGACAATCTTCTTGGAGTTATCAAACTTCTGGAAGTCACTAGGAAACTTCCAAATTTTAGTTATATTTTTATCATAGCCCGTAGGAGGGAAATTGGGGGTTTTCCACTGGAAAACCAAAATTTTATCTAGGATTTTATTAAGGATTATCAGTAGACTATCCACACTATTCTCCTTCTCTCTAAAAATCCTATTGTTACTTTCTTTCTACAAAAACTAGCAAATGTGAGTAGGGATAAGTTGCCAAAGTTTCCTAATTATAAGGTGTTTAAAGGGGTACCTCCAATTAAGGAAAAATTGATGAATATTTCTATCAAAAACCCAATAGATGTTGAGCTTTTGTAAGACATTCTGCCAAACTTGGGAGGAAAATTGATAGTGGATAAAGAGATGGGAAATTGTCTCTTCCTCTGACTTACAGAGGGTGCACCAATTGGGAAATTGGAAGCCCCTTTTGACATGGTTATCAATAGTTAAAATTTTACCATGAATGGAGTCCCACCAAAAGAAGTTGATTTTGGGGATGAGCTAAGAGTTCCACACCTTCTTCTAGCAATACTCATCACCATCAAACTTTAGCAGCAGATGATAAGAAGACTTAACATAAAAAGCCCCTGATTGATTCTTTGTCCAAAAAACCCTATCCTCCCTAGGAAAGAGAGGAAGTCTCATCTTTTTTAAAAGATTCTGGAGCTCAGCAACCTTATGGAGAAGGTCAAGACTATCCAAGAAACTCAACTACAGAGTTTTCCATTTGGCTCTGGGTGTAGTATAATCTGCAATATAAGTACCAACATGTTCCTTAGCATGTTCCCGCAAGATGTTGAAATTGCTATCAGCAAGGGATCTTCCCCCAAGCCATCAGTCCTCCTAGAATCTTATTGATCTCACATTCCAAATTTTCTATCTGATACCTTCCTTCAAAAGAGATCTTCATTTTAGGATATTATTCCAAATTTTTGACCCTGATGGGAGACCCATCAGATCTAAGTCCTTGGAGAAGTGTCCCTGGTTCAAAAGTTTAGCCTTCATTATGTTGCACCATTCAGCCTTTCCCAACACTAGATTCCAACCAACCTTAGTGATGAGGGCTTTGTTCAAATTGGTGATCTTTCTAATCCCAAGACCCCCTTGACATTTCAAATGGCAGACAGTGTCCCAGTTCACAAGAGCAAGTCTTTTTTTCTCTTCAACACCAGTCCAAAGGAAGTATCTTTGTATTCTTCCAAGCTTTTCAACCATGGAGCCCGAACTCTTAAAGAGGGAGAGGAAGTAGATTGGGATCTCTTGTAGGGAGGCCTTGAGAAGTTGCAATTTTCCAACATTACTAAGGAGTGTACCTTTCCATCCAACAAGCTTCTTTTGCATTCTCTCTAAAATATTATTCCAAAAACTATGAGTAATCTCCTTAATAGTGAGGGGTAAACCAAGGTAAATCCCTGGAGAGTAGCACTATGGCAGCCCAGGATAGATAATATCTTAGCTTGGAGATCAACTTACATATTGAAAAAATAGATATAGCTTTTATTATAATGTATACATTGCCCAAAGGCATTAGCATAATCTTGGAGAAGGTACTTCCATTCTCTAGCTTCAACCATAGAAGATTTTCCAAAAAGGAAGGTATCATCCACAAATTGTTGAAGAATAGAAGGGGGGAGGGTGGAGGTAGCTCAGATTCCCTATATTTTCCCAGAGTGAAGCAAGGAAAGAAAATTCCTACCAAGGACTTCAACAACCATAATAAATAGGTATGGTGATAGAGGGTCACCTTGTCTAATGCCTTTTCCTGCCTTAAAGAACCCCCAAGGGGTCCCATTGACCATGATAGAATACTAGATAGTCTCCACTCATTCTTTAACCATTCCAATCACCTTATCATTGAACCCAAATTTAGCAAGAACTAAATAAAGAAATTCCCATCTAACCCTATCATAAGCCTTGGAAATGTCTAATTTGAAAGCCATACCTTGATTTTTACTTTTCTCTATGGAGTGGATTATTTCATGAGTCATAATAGTAGCATCAGGAATTTGTCTTCCAGGGATGAATCCATTTTGGCATCTGTTGATAATCTTATCCAGTAGTGGCTTGAGCCAGTTAACAAGGACCTTAGAAAAGATTGTATAAACAATGTTGCAAAGACTTATAGGCCTGAAGTCAGCCATATACTTTGGCTCCTGCATTTTAGGGACTAAGACAATGAAGGTATTGTTCATTTTTTTTAGCAGTTTACCAGTTCTGAAAAAATCTCTAACAACCATGACTAAATCATAGTTGACAATGTCCCAGTATTCCTGAAAGAAAGCTAGGGGAAAACCATCAGGCCCCGAGGATTTATAAGCACCCATAGAAAACACAACCATCTTGACTTCCTCCTTCGAAACAAGGGCACAAAGTTGTAAATTATGCACTTCATTGATGCTAGAAGGGAGGTGCCTCATAAGTCTATCCTACACTTTAGCAGAAGGGAAGATACCAGTGTCCAAGTAAATCTTTCTAAAGTAGCATTATGCTATTTCTCAAATTTTATCAGCCTTCGTAATCTCCTGGTTGTCTTCATTAATCAGGAACTTGATGGTGTTCATTTTTTTATGCCTACAATCTGTCCTGTGGAAAAAGGAAGAGTTCTTGTCACCCTTTTTCAACCACTGCACTCTAGATCTCTACTTCCAATATATTTCTTCTTTACTTAATATATCTTTCCACTTCTTCCAAATATCCTCCTCCTCATGCAAAGGTTGAAGGAGAGATCCCCTGTCCATAAGATTTTGAACCCCCTCAAGCTTATCCTTGATCATCTTTTTAGTTTTTAAAAAGTCGCCAAAAGTAACTTTAGACCATCCCTTAACCTCTTTTTTAATAAAATCTAGTTTTTTGGAAATTCTATACATAGCAGAACCCTGAACTGGATAGCTCCAATAATCCTCTATGTGCTTTCTAAAATGTTGGTGTGTCATCTACATAATTTCAAACTTGAAAGGGTGAGGGACATGAAGCAGCTTATTTAGCCACTAGAGAAGAATTGGGCTATAGTCAGAAACAATTCTAGGGAGAGAAAAAAGAGAAGCATTGCACCCAAGATCCCAATCCACCGAGACAAGCACCCTATCTAGATGAACCTAAATAAGGTGCCTACCTTTTCTATTGTTAGACCACATGAAAGGATTACCCTACAAATCTAAATCAAATAACCTTGTTGATGAAGTCTGACAAATCATTCATGCTGTCAGAATAGTCCATAAGACCACCAAGCTTCTCTAAAGGGAATAGGGGAGAGTTGAAGTCCCCAACTACCATATACAAGGCATTTTTATCAATCGAGATTAAAGATAAAACTTCCTCCCACATACACCTCCTTCCTCCCCTAGAATTGGGGGAGTAGATTTTGAATAGGTGTCATGTGTGATTGTCAACCTTGAGGGTTACAACAAGGTAACTATGAGAGAATGCAAAGGCTTCCCACAAAGTTCCACATAGTGGCAATACCACCTGAGGAACCATCCACCTCGCTATAGAAGAAGGTGGAGCCCGACCAGATTTCGTTAGCAATAATAGAAAAATTATGGTAAGTTATCTTAACCTCCTAAAGCAAAAGGACATCAATTTTAAGATCAACAATATATTATCTTAGAGAAAACTATTTCTAAGGACTACTCAGTCCTCGTATGTTCCATGAGAGGAACTTCATTTTTTATTTCGATGGGTTGAATCAAGGGTTGATTTTTGACCACTAGCAATATCCCTGGCAATGGCTTTATGCCTTGACAGTCTCTCTGGAGGTCTTCCAACTCTACTATTAGTTCCCACATCCACTTTCTTAGTCCTTGTTTTTATCTTTTGAGTTTACCAGTCCTCCATGTTATCACCATCAACCTAAGATTTAGAGGGAAAAGACTTGGAGACCAGAGTGAGGATGACATATTTAGTTACTTCCCCAACACAAACCTCCACACTATCCTGTTGGGAAGAGAAGATACACGAGGTAGCAGTCACCAAACTAGATTTTGAAGGGGTAACTAGCCCAGACCCCGTCAACTTCTGGGTAGTAACAACAACATCCATCGAAGGCACATCCATAGGTTTGTTAGCAACAACATAACCCAACTTTGTGTTTCCCAAGTCCATGCACACAAAGGACAATAGAGACCAGACAACCTTTTCATCACCACTAGAGGCGAGAGGACCAAACACTAGGCTGATATCCTTGAGAGAGGAGAGTTCTCCATCCTCCAAAGGATCCGAGGAAATCTTCAAAGCCTCAAAATTAGTTTTGGTCTTATCCCCAGGGTCAGGGGATTTCATCATTTCATACAATCCATCAATAAATGGATAATCATCCATTTCATTAATTTTAACACTCTCCCCCACAATACTGGTGCTAGGATCCAACTGAATCTCTTGCCTATCAGGAGGGAAGGATGGGTTCTTCCCCTTAGAAAAGGGTTCCTTTGATGCAATACTTTTGTAGTCAGCAATAATATGGCCTTGCTTGCCACATTTTTGACAAAACAAGGTGGAATTCTCATATACCAGAGCCTAGGTCCATTTTACAAAATTAGACTTGAGGGTGATAAAGTTGGGGAGAGCTTTGTTAATGGAGACATTAACACAAAAAGTGAGAAAAAATCAACTTGGATTTTTCCAATGTGACTGCATCCACTGCTACAAAGCTGCCAAAGGAGTTCCCAATCCACCAAAAAATCCTCTCATCCCAAAATTCCAGTAGAAGGCCTGATAATCGAACCCAAATAGGGGCCATATGAGTGAGTTCAGTAGGCGGGTCAAACCCTGGCTTCCATTTAGCCAAAGACAAGAAATGTTTACCATAGGCCCATGTGCCCGAGAGAACGTAAATCAAATCCTCCTCTGCCATAAATTTGAAAAGGAAAAGCCCGCTAGGCATTTTTGATACAGTCACACTACCCTTCAACTTCCATCGAGCATTAACCCATCTATGGACTATATCAATAGTCAGCCTAAAGGCCAAGAATCTTCCCACAATAGCAAGGTGAAGAGAAGAAAAAATATCATTCATGACCATGTTAGGTAGGCAGAGCTCCATGCCTTCATCCATCTAAACAATTTCAAGACTAAAAGTCTCAAGAGCATTAATTCTAGTCCCTGTAAGGATATTCTTCTAGCACACCTTAGAATAGTCAACACCCTTGAGGCAGCCATTGCCCCCAAAAGTAGGGGACCCAAAAAGTGCATTGGATTCACACGATACAAATGCCACATCCCCATGTTCTGCATGTAGATGAATCTTATCCATATCGGGTGGGGGCTCAGGCTAGGGAAGACAGAGACCTCCCCAAAACCTGTAGGCATCTTAGGAATTTGAAATCACTCGAGTGGGAAGATGCAGAGTGGGAAG
>VDFB02103838.1:0-72126 GCA_007258455.2 Sequoia sempervirens | reverse complement strand
TCTTGGAAAATCCTAATCCCAATAGATAGCTGTCAATTCTTTCATACCAGACCCTGGGACCCTGTTTAAGTCCATAGAGCTTTCTTCAGTCTGCATACATGTGAGTCAAGTTTATGTATCACAAAACCTTCAGGCTGTTCCAAATAGACTTCCTCTTCAATGGTTCCATTCAGGAAGGCAGTTTTCACATCCATTTGATGGATCTTCCAGCCTTTAGCTGCTGCAATGGCTAACACTACTCTCACTAATGTGTAACGGGCAACAAGTGCAAATGTTTCTTCGTAATCAATGCCTTCCTTTTGAGAAAAACCTCTTGCCACAAAACGTGCTTTATGTTTTTCTATACTGCCATCAGCAGCATGCTTGATTTTGAAGAGCCATTTGGAAGAGACAACAGATTTCTCTTTTGGCCTAGGCACTATATCCCATACATCATTCTTTAGAATAGACTGATATTCCTCTGTCATTGCATCCTTCCATGCTTGATGTCGGAAAGCTTCTGTAACACTGACAGGTTCTGAGTTTATGATGTTGTTCATTAGAGCAACATAGCTAGAGAAACGTTTGGGTCTTTTACTCTCCCTGAACGTTCCTTTTCTAATGAAATTGAAGGACTAGAACAGGTCTTTTAATCACCTAAGATTTTGGCTTACCATGATTGCTACGTGTCAAACAAAGGGTAATTTTACTAACTATTTTTTTTGCCAATGTAATTGGTTAACTTTTTATAAAATTTTAAGAAATCAAATAAGACAATTGGAAAACATTCCAGAACACATTAGAGAGGCTTTTTGTAAATGTAAACAAATCTTCAATCAAATTGGGAGGCCAAGGGACTTATGAAAATTCTAAGTGTAAGAATACTACTCAAACTTCTATGTTCAGATTTTCAATTTCCAGATTTGAATTTCTTATTTTGAATGTGCTGATTGCAAAACATTATTCGATTTCTATGTTTGCATATCAAAGAAGGATCCGCCATAAATAAGAGAGGAGACCCGCCCCTAAGAGGCACGTCCACTCATGGGACGTGTCCCTTAGGGCGCGGCTTATGATAAAGTCGTTTATCATTGTTTAGTATAACTCATATATACCCTTCTACAAGGTGGCGGATGAGTAAGTAAATTCCGATTAATGAAATGTAGAATATAACATCATATATATAATTCGAATTTTATATGTATGCTCATAAATTCGATTAAATGTTTTTCCAGAAATATTTCAATACAAATGATAAACTTTGATCAAGTATCAATGACGATGATGTTTACAGCAATCGTCATTCATATCTGGCCGAAGCCATCATTCATTAACACTTTTTTCTTATTGGTCTTTTTTAAATCAGATTTCAAAAATTAAATTAGCCAATTAGCAATAGTAAATATTCCAGAAAATGTTTAAAACTAGTTTTTATATGGCCTCTTGTTTTCTCATTAACTAACCTTTTATAAAACACCAAAAAAAAAAATCACCCAAAGAGCAAGTGATTCAAAAACACATAACCCCATTTTTTTACAAATAACATATTATGTACATTGGGTTGTTAGATTCTGACTAATTTCACAAGTACTAATAGTAAATTTTATGTTAAAGAGATATAAGAAGGCTGAGGCATATGGCAAGGTGAATTCAACTTGTCATTTCTGGAAAGTGTATTGTACCCATACCAAATTTTTTGTATTGTATCTAATTTCAAGCCAAAATTGGTCATTTCTTGTTCATAATTCATTCTTGAATCCTTATCTCTAAAAGTTGTCAATGTGGTCATTGTTAACTATTGTCATTCTACATGTGTAATGTCCCCTTTTTGGGACATTAGAAATTATTTAAATAATTAAGTTTAAGTTGTCAAATTATAATAACTTTAAAGACAACTTAATTTAATTATTTATTAAAAGTAGTTTAAAGTGACTTTTTAAGTCAATATCAAATTATAAAATAAAGGTCACTTTATTATTATTATTTTTTTTTAAAAGTGAAGGGAGACATAAGGGGGAAAAAAGTAATAAAGTGCATCTTTTATCCCACATTGGTAAAAAGTGTGAATGAGCTCTTATGAGAAGCTTTTAAAAGTGTTGAAAGGCTCACTTTCATTTATGTTTGGTATATGCTTGGTTATTACTTTCTCTTGGAGAATTCAAGGAAGCTCTGGCTTTCAGCAGGTTTGAGGACGGAATCCCCCGAGCTTGAAGGCAGTGGACAGAAACCCATTGTCTATTGGAGATATCATTCAGGTGTCTCACTTTGTGCTTCAGATTCAAGCTATTTCTGAGGGTTTGTCAGATTTGTAGTAGCTGTTGTATTGCTGCAAAATATATTTTTATCTGTAAATTGTCATAGCTAATGTATTATTGCAACTATTTTTGAATAAATGCAAAAGCTGGATTATTTTTGCAGTTTATTATTGTGCTGGAATTTCATATCTCAGAATAGATTCTACAGAAGTTTTTATTTTAAATTAAAAATCTGAAAAATTTAGGGCAGAAAATTGGGGGTTTTTGAGTCAAATCTACTTTGGCTCATTACAATGGTATCAAAGCCTGAATCCTGCCATCCTGTGTTGGTTTTCAAAAAGAAAATTTCAGACTTCTAGGGTTTGGAATTTTGTTGGAGAATATTTTAATTTGACAAAGTTTTTAGAAATAAGAGCAAGTTTTATGAAGAATTATTGAGGGCTTTAAATTTCAAATTGTTGAGGTTCATTGAAATTCTGAAGATTGGGGTAAATTCATTGTTTGAATATTTGCTGGATTGGAATTACTAGCAAAAAAGACAAAATAGGGATAAGACAGATGTAGAAAAAATCGTTTGCTTGCTCATAGTTCGATTCTCTTGGTGTAAGTCCGTTTCCCTAAGAAGGACGATTTTGAAAAGGTTAAGCTCCGCAAGAAAAGACAAATTAGATGTGTCAAGCAAAGAGGCAAATCGGTTGTTGGCTGGGTGCTTGCTTAAGCACGAATAACATTGAATAAGTTTGTTTGGAGAAATCCAAATAAGACCAATTTATATTAGAGAAATTGTCAGAAATCTATGGGAGGTGCATGCCATCAAGGTGGAGAGTATACGCCACATATATTGGAGACGTGTTTTTATTAAAGTTCATCAGACATGATACGGGAAATGTTTTAGCTTGTTGGAGAATAAATCTACCACTAAAGACAGAGCATTGACCCTCGCATAAGACAAATCATGTCACATTTGAAGGAAAAATTAGAGATAAATAAAAGGCCCGAAAAGTATTGCCTTTGATATTAATTTGGAGACAATCATATAAAGCAAAGAGGCGCTTCTAAAAAATTGTCGAGAGGAGCTTAAACAAGACAAAATATAAGTGCCTGGCAGAAACGTGATTAAAGCTTTGCTCATTCGGGAAATATGAGGATGGCCTATTGAGAGAAGTCGTGTTTCAGCTGTGTGGTCGTGGGCAATCAGGACAATCTAGCCGCAGCCTCCAGAAGCCTTGTGAGGAAGACTTTGTATTTGACGGCACTGGAGTTAAGTGACCACACGATTTATGGGAAGTATAGCTCTCTACACCAGAGACTTGGGTGCCACAGACAAATTAGTGGTTCGATATTAATAAAAGCAAAGACAAACCGTGGCAAGGAGACAAATTGGGTTTTCTTCCAAAGGTGCCTATAATTCTCTTTTGGTCTTTGATAGAAGAAGACGCATATTGTGAGGAAGGCTATCGATTCATCCTAAGCGATTTGATCATTGGCAAACAAAGCAATTAGTGAAGTTGTCTCTTTTGCAGAGGACGCCTCTGGCTAGAAAGTGCAAGACTATCATTCTACTACTGTGCGACTACTTCAGGTTCCTTATTTTATTCACTCATAGAGTCCTATCGGGTGCAACTTGGAATAAGTCGAAATCAGTTGCATGAAGCTTCGATAACTCTGTCTAATGAAAAGGAAGATGTTAGAGGAAGTTCCGATTGACACCTGGGTGCAGCTTTAAAGGAATTTGTAATTGGCCAAGGGCATCACCTTTAGCAGTCAATTCAAAGCATTTCAGATTCATAGCTGGACAAGGGCATCAACACAGGAACATCATTCCCAGGTTACCTTGAATCATTTCATGTTTCAGAAACAGCAGATTGTAATCATTGGCGCACATATTTAATAACTGCATTGATAGTCTAAGACAACACTATATTCTACCGGAATCTGCACCTTATCAGATGCACTGTCAACTGCAATAGATGTAATTTGGCTCAATTTCTTTATTCAGTCATAGTTGCAATAGATTAAGGAGTTGGAGTTTACAAATTGAAGTATTTGTAGCAAATGTTGTAGCTGCATATGTGCTTATATTTTCAGTCATTGCATAACTGTTGCATTTGGAAAATTTAGTTAAGACATTTGTTGCATCACAATCTTCACATAAACTCAAAACAAGCGAAGGAATCAATTATCAACTGAAGGTGAACACTTGCCAACTGTTTGACGATATTTCTTGAGCCACTTATCAGCATTTTGAGATCAGTTTTGGCAAGGCTCGTTACAGTGGCATTTTGCAATAAATAAAATGACGACAATGGCAAAACTGAAAAGTGTCATTTTCTCAAAGAAATTCAATGATACATTCAATGGTAAACAGCTAAGGGACTTGCAAAAAGAAAAGGAAATAGGGAATTGGCTCTATGTAATTGGATTAGAATTGAAGTCCATGAAATTATCCAATGCTGTTCTCTCCAAGTTGGAGGAAATAGACACATATTTGTCCAAAGTAGATAAGGCAGATTGGATGCTTCTGAATTGGGCTTTGCAACCCTCAATGCTTGCTTTGATCCAACACAAGTTCATGGAACATCCTTGCGAAAAGGTGAGACTTGCAGTTGCTTCTTGTCACAGTGAGATCATAAGAATAACAGCTCCTGTAGCACCCTATAATGATGGCATACTAAAGAAAGTTCTACAGCTGATTGTGGAGAGCCTACATGGGTTACATGATGTCAAAGCCCCTACATTTGGTAAGAGGGCTAAGATTTTAGAAATTATGGCCAAGACCAAACCATTTATCATTATGTTGGACCTCAAATGTGATAAATTAATTCTACAAATGTTTCAATGCTTCCTAACTGAAATTAGAAAACATCATCCAAACATTGTGAGGTCTTGTATGCAAACTATTATGTCTTTAATCTTAGATGAGGATGATGATATCTGCAAGAGGTTGCAATTAGACTTGTTGGCCATTTGGAGGAAGGAGCGGGCTATATCACCTATTGCTTACGAGTTCTCCAAAAGATTGGTTAAGCGTAAAGTTGAGAAGTTCAAGGAACTATTGACTAAAGGGGAGCTAACTTCGTTGGGTTTACAAGCTTCAGGATCTCCAAAGAAGAGCAAAAACCAAATGAGGAGAGAGCAGATTTGTTTCACATGTCAGGAGACTTGGACACCTTATCATAATTGTGGGATTAGTGAGGAAGATAAGTCAGCCAAAGAAGTTTGGACTAGCAATGAAGAAGATAGGAATTCCACAGATTTGTCCCAACAAAATGACATGAAAGTTTGTGAGGAGATGGAATCAGTTGTGGTTACAGAAAAAGAAGATGGAACAAGCAAGAAAGAGGATGGAGAACAAGTTGCTTCAGGTGAGAGGCACTCTGAGTTTTTTGTTGGTGGTTTCGAGATCGATGTAGATAAACTTTGTAAAGAGATAACTCCTCTTGACTTAAACTCTCCATTTCTTCATAAAGAAAGCTTTGAAACTACTTGTGAAATTGTTGATATTGTTCCTAATAAAAATGACCTAATACAAGACGGGAATAAGTTAGAGTTCCAGCGTATTTCTAATGCAGAACATGCATCTTCTTATGACAAAGAATCCTCTGAAAATGGTGACATAGCAGCATCAATGACCACGCATTTAGATCAGTCCAACAATGAGTATAAGGCCTATGAAGACATTTATAACACTACCAGAAGATTTGAGGAATCATGTAGTAGTAGTTTACTCATACAGGATTGTGTTTTTGAAGCTCAGCATAGTGGGTTTGTTGAGGAAGTGAATGAAGATAAAGTTGCTTATTTGATGTACCCAGGAATGGAAAACATGAGCGGCTATGAAACATGCCAAGAAGATGACACTCTACGGACTGAATTGGAAGGAAAAACAAGAAATGTCTTTCAAGATGAGGCTTTTGAACCATATGGTTTCAAGAATCAGCCGAAGGTTAGGGAAGACATGATTGTGGCAGCCTTGGTTCATCATGACAATATTCATAGGAACATTGAAGATCTACCTTGGGAAAGTAAGAGTAAGGAAAAGAAGGGAGAAGTGGCAAGTGGATTCAATAGCACCCTCTTATGCAAAATCAAAGGAGCATTAGAGAAGATGAAATCAAACTACTTGCAATTACTCAATGATAGAGATCTTGCAATTCGAATCGCTGAAGACAAGGCGAGAGAGGTGGATGAGCTTTATTTACAGCTGAACATGACCTGTTATAAATTATATCAAGCAAAAAATCAGACTTCTATTTCAGCCACGCTCAAGGAATAAGTAAATTTCAAGAGCATAGGGATAATGCAAATTATTGAAGGGGTCAATAATTTTGGTAGGCAAGAATCAATGCACAATGTGTCAACCGTTTGTTATTCAAATGATGTCAATGAAGAGCAGAAAGACCAGCAAGGAAACGTACTCATGAATTTTGATTATGATAAATCAGCTTGTAGCAGTGAAATGGATGTTATAATAGGCTTGACAGGTAGATTTCAGAATAATTTCAGTTAGGAGGCAGCAGTATATAATGGTCTTCCAATGTTGGAAGAAGTTGGCCATGAGGAAATTATCAAGCAGGACAAAGAAGATAAGGATTTTATGAGTTCAAATAATAATATGCTGAGTGGGTTTGACAAACATAAGGTGATGGATCTGCTCTATGCCAGTAATTCTGGTAAGAAGTATCTCTCTTGTCAACAATTCATTGCTATGCATGAAACTATAAGCATGACTGCAATTCCCTCATTTGGTTTTTCAGTAAGGTTAGAAGATGGTGGCATGTTGGTGAAAGCTCAATCTAGTCACTTTCAAATTTGGGAAGTGAATGATAGCAAGTTCGTACCATTAGATAACAGGAAATGCATTCCTGAAGAGGACATAAATCAGATTCTTAGTTTTAATAACGCTGATACCATTTGTTGTAGCAGGTTTGTAAACTTGATTTTATGTAATAACAGGCTTTCAGATTATAATTTTGACAGAGTAAGCAACAGAAGCATGAAGGATATGAGTTCAATGGATGTGAGCATGGGTTTTTGCTAAAAGAAGAAAATACTTGTCAGCTTGATTGTATTGTGAGGAGTGCATATCATTTCTCTTTCAGCCCGCAAATTAATGAATTGAACATGCTTTTGATGACAAATATGAAGAGACTGAATAAATCGAGTTGTACTTCATCATGGTATGAGATGTCCTCTCCTTTGGAAGGAGGATTGCCAGCTTGTAAGATTTTCAGTTTGCATTGTTCAAATGGATATTATGCCAGGTTACAGAGAGGTGAAACAGAGAATGAGCTGATATCTTTAGATAATGAGAGCAGTGGTTTTCTGATTGGGCCTTGGGATTCCGGAATGCATATGCAGATTGGTTGGTTTTTCAGTGGAGTGCTTAGTAGTTTAGCAGAATCAGGAAGAGTTGATGTTCGGGATCCTGGTATTGCTTGAGGACAAGCAATCTCTAAGGAGGGAGAACTGTAATGTCCCCTTTTTGGGACATTAGAAATCACTTAAATAATTAAGTTTAGGTTGTCAAATTATAATAACTTTAAAGACAACTTAATTTAATTATTTATTAAAAGTAGTTTAAAGTGACTTTTTAAGTCAATATCAAATTATAAAATAAAGGTCACTTTATTATTTATTTATTTTTTAAAAAGTGAAGGGAGACATAAGGGGGAAAAAAGTAATAAAGTGCATCTTTTATCCCACATTGGTAAAAAGTGTGAATGAGCTGTTATGAGAAGCTTATAAAAGTGTTGCAAGGCTCACTTTCATTTATGCTTGGTATATGTTTGGTTATTACTGTAAAGAACCGGACCAATTATTTTTTGTTTTTTCACAATGTAATTACAATCAACACGCACCCGTTAAAGTTAGCTCTAAACCAAAACGATGCGGAAAGCAACTCTAACCAAAATGCACACCAGGATCCCGATGTGGGCAAGGCATGAGCATTGGTCAGAGGATCTAATGCAGATGCAAACTGGAAGGGAACTCTAACCAAGAATGCGTCTAGGATAGACAAACATATGGTCAGAGGATCTAATGCAAGATGAGCTGAAGTAACTCTAACCAAGGATGGCGCCGAGAGATCGCGAGCATATGGTCAGAGGGTCCCTACAACTATTAACCGAAAGTAAATAGGCAGCAAGCCAGCCTCTTCCACTTATGCAGTAGGAAGTACAATAAAGTAAATGAAAGATAAAGAGGCGAAATGCTGATAGTACTACTAATCAGCTTACAATATGTTAGAATGTTTGCAAAGGTCCAGTAATTCGAGTTCTTCAATGCTGCAATAACATATAGGACTTTCTCAATGCTTAACAAACCTCACCAAACTCAAACTCCTCACAAATCTGCATTTATATATGACTGATATAACAGACCAGCGACTGAAATGAAGTAATCAGCAATACTAGAACTCACTAAAATACTCACAACTCACTCAATACTTGCCAGAATGACATGAGACTTGATGCAAATGAAAGTTAGGATGATGGAAATGAAATCTTGACAAAGAAACAGCTGACAAATTGAAGTATTTTTTTTTTCTAAACACTTGCCAGGGAGACCAGAATGATAAGGCCCTCAAGAAAGGGCGATTTGCCTTCATAAAATCATAGAGTCCATAAAAAAATCTGCAAATTTGCTTGAATGGTCGCCCTACATAGAGAAAAAGATTGATGCAATGCCCAGAACAATAATGTTTATATTTCGTGAGATATGAGCAAAACTTACAATCAGCTATGATATTCAGCAACTCCAAAATGAGACAGAAAATGCAAACTAAAACTCCAAAATGCAAGATACTCAACTGAAAATGCAAGACAAACCTATTACAAACTGTCTCTCAGCTAGTTGCTATCTTTCAAGCAAGAAGATGAGCCATTGCTAGGAGGTGTGCTTTCCTCGAAGCGAGTGCCTGAAGACAATTCGACAGCATAATAGTATGGTAGACAAAAGATAAGAAAATGAAGAGAAGAGGCCTCCTTTTATAGACTCAGAAAGCATTTCCAGAAGCTTCTAGAAAGGGCGCCCAAACTTCAATTTTGAGTTTACTTTATTTCCCTCCAAAGAAAGGCGTTCCACTTCTGAAGACCTTTTTAATAAAATAATATCTTTCTTAAAGTTGGTGTCCATTTCCTCCACCATAATTTTGGCCTTTAGAAAATATTAAAATAATCTCTTGATGAGGCGTCCACCCTTGAGTCCCCCTTTTCAGAACAACATTAAGTTATGCAGCTAGGCCAAGGGGTTAATGTTAAAATATAACATTATTTTAATTAAAATAACTTATCTCTCCAAAAATGCATCAAAAGGCCAGAAATCAATAATACCAACTGAAATGCCTGAAGAGGAAAGCCTGCTGAACTGAAGCCAACTGGAGTGCTGCCAAAAATAGAATTTACTAAAAATAGTAAATTCAGAAAGTTGCTTGGATCAAAGTGCATGCGATACCATTGCGAAGTTTTCTGAAAACCCAGAAAGAATCCGCAATCCAAAATCCCAAACTCCAGGATGTAGCCGTCATAACTTACTAAAAATAATAAGTCCTGAAAGGTTGCCCGACGCAATTGCATGTCATACCTCTGCGAAGCTCTCTAAAAACCCAGAAGGAATCCAGAATCCAAACATCCAAACTCCAACACGCAAACCCATGAATTCTCAAAAGAACCCACCAAGCAGTCAAAAACCCTAATTCTGCCTCTGACTAGCCAACAGCTCACCGGGGATAGGCCATCAATCACTGAAAGGTGTAGTGCTAAAAATGGGGACATTACAGTCCGCCCTTCCCAAAATTGCTTGTCCTTAAGCAATGACACCACAACTCCATAGAATTTAGAACTGATCAATACCAAAACAAGTATGATCCCAGGGTCCTAAGTTAGTCTGAAGGAAGACCCACCATGCCGATGTTGCACTACTCTGCTCAAATCAAGGAAACCATAGTGCCCAAAACATTCTGAGTCATTAATGTCAACAATGCCACTATATATCACAAATCTGGGCAACAGAGAAGATAGTCTACTCAACAACTCAAAACTGTAATACTCAACATGCCTCCATAAGGTATCTAACATAGCCGTGATTGTAAATGTGACCTCTCCAAAACTTCTTGCAAAGAGGGAAACAATCCTTTGCAAGAGCTCATCAAACCCCAACTCATGACTCCACATGAATCTACTATGCCTCCCCTGAATTATTCTGATGCAACCATGAAGATTTCTAAAAGCTCTTACAATTCCCGCTCCAAGAGCCTCAAAGTGGTAAACCAAAGCATGTGAGAATCTGTTGTCTTGAACCAACACTAAGAGTAAACTGTCAAAGTTTACATCACAAACCATCATAAGATGAACTTGGAGAGTAGGAAAGGTGTGAAGGAACAAATAATTGATGCTGACCAAGGCTGGGATCAGCGTAGTGCAATCTAATTCAAGAGTCCTACACAAAGGAAAACAACAACGCCAATCAAATTCCCAAGTGTGAGCATGTGAGATGAGCATCAAGCTGCAAGGTGACACCTCCAAAGTGGCAGGAAAACAAACTAGAGCAATGTCCAACTGAAAACTACCACCTCCTTGACAAGAAGTGATGAACCCATTCTCCTGAATGAGAGAGACTCTCCGTGTAAGGTGGATGGCCTGCCTCCAATCAGCAAGCTCGTGTCTCCAAATCTGATTTTGCCTTAACCAAGGATCACTCTCAAGAGCCGCTAACCTTTCATCTCTCCAATCCAAACTCAAAATTTCTCTCCAATCCATTTGTTGATGAACAAACGGAACCATCAAGTGGCTGGAAAAGAGGGGAACAACACCAACAAATCTGAAAATTTGATCCTTATCCCTCCAAAAGTTCTTTCCATATGTAATAAACTCTATCAAGCCAAGTTGAGGATCCCAAGTATGGATACCCAACTGAAAATGATTTCCAACACACTGAAAAGAAAACTCAATACATTCCCAAATGCTAGTCAAAACCAAGTGCATACTCAGGAAATTGATAGCTTCACTCATGAACCCCTAGAACCAATTCATGAAAACTTTCACAACTGTGGAACATGAAACAATTGTTGTCTTCAATCCAAACTCCAAAAACGGACTAGTTTGAGCCCAAACATCACTCCACCCAAGGGATGGATTGTCAAGAGTGCAAACATCGAGTTTAGGTCTGCTCTTCCCCCATTCCTCATGAGTAGTAGGTCTGAAACCTTCACTCCTTGCTGCTGTGATGAAGTTACCAGCAGCTACCAACACTTGTCTCTTCAACACCTTGATGACATAGATGTTGAAATTACCTTGCTTCGACACTTCCCATGTAGACTCTTCACCCTCAAAACCACTTATGCATTCATTACTCATCAACGGATGTGGCATATCCTCAAGGAGTGATATCAAAGCATCCAAGCACTGGAAACCATACTTAGTCTCATTCTCTATTTCATCCTCCATCTCATAGAGAGGATTATCATAACTTTCCTCATCACCCTCTTCAAAGAGAGGATTGTCAAAAACTTGAAAGTTATTCCATCCATCATGCTGATCCAAATCTACACTTGCAACTTCAGTCCTTCTTGTGAGACCTTCTAGGTCAAACTCCTCTCGAAGACTATCAAGCTCACCAATTACTTGCTTGATTTCTTCAGCTCTATGTGCATTCTCTTGCTCTGTGAAAAATTTGAAATCAGCAAACTGATTATCTACCTCCATTAATGCCATTTGAGTTTCTTCTAGTGTAGCTCTTGTTGATTCAAGCTCCAGAGAAAGTTCATCAAACTTCCTGTCTCTATCTTGAGAAGCACAAACGGTCTTCTTTGCAACTTCAATGGCGTGATCACGATCTTCAATCAAGTGCATGTACTCGGACTTCAAGGTTACCAAAGAGTTTCTGATAAGTTGCAAATTGGGAAGAGCAACTTCATCTTTCACTCCTCTTTGTCTCTCTTCAAGTTGAGCCTTCTAGTACAACTCTTCAACCAAGCTATGTGTGTGATCAAACAGGGATAGAGCTTGCACTTCCTTGTCAACGAACACCTTGAATTGTCTTTCCCACTCATGAGAATTAGAAGATGGTGAACTGCTGATAGGCTGCAACTGAAAATCAGAACCTTGTCCCTTGTCTTTGCTGCCCTCATTGTTGCTCCAACATTCTTGTACTTCACCATTAACTAGTGGAGAATGCTCATTGACATAAAAAGCATCATACTTCACAAATTCTTCAACCCAATGCTTGCAATCAGCTTTATGCATGGAAAAATTAGATTCGTGCTTGGTAACACCTTCAAACTCTACATCTTCAAGAGCCATATGGTCTTCCAGCTCTTCTTCTTCATCATTGCCTCCTTGATCAAACATTATGCCAGCATCCACCCTGCTCAAGGAATCATATTTGTCCGTTGTTCGGAAAGTTTTTGTAACCACATATTCCTCTTCAGTCGCTGCAACTACTTCAAAGAGATCATTATGGAGCTTTGCTAGACAGTCTTCTTCTTCAAAGGCAACTCCTCCTCCAAGGGCTACCTCATAGTTTGCAATGCAATCTGATTTTTTATCTTCATCTGGATGAAAGGGGAATTCATCCCACACTGGTTCCTTATCTTCGCTAGATGACTCCACACCTGGATCCCAAATAGTAAGAGGCTAACTGTTTTGATCAAAAGGAAACAGCTCTTCGTGCTTCTTTTGGAGTGTTGACTCTTTGAATAGGTCACCACCCAATTCACTTAAACTGTCATCCTCATAAATATTTATTTCCAATGGTTTGGTTTGATGATCAAACCCAAAACCACCCTTGACACCATCACTGTAATGAAGTAAAGAATCTCTAGTGCTAGCTGTTTGGAAAACTTTATCATTTTTATCTTCAATGAACCCATCATCTATAGGTATATTTTTGATCTCATCATAAACAGTCATATGCATGCCAAAAAGGTCTTCTTAATCACTTGTCATAAATTCATCTTGTGAAAACTCTTGAGTTTGAACAACAAGAAGAGGAAAATTATCCATCACCAAATCTTCAACAAGAGGAGGTACAAACACATTGGAATCATTACCAACATCATCACTTTGGTAATGGTCATAAGCTGATTCAAAGACACCAATAGTATTTCCTTCAACTTGCTCTTCTTCACTTGCTATCACATGCAAGTCAAGGGGCGTATTATGAGGCTCTATCACACACTCATCATTTGTCAAGGTATCTTCATCAAGCTCACGTTCATTTTGTTGTGATATGTGCACCTTGCTTGTGCCATCTTTAATGCTAGATGACTGATTTTTCTCTTCAACCAAAGCTTGTTCTGCTTCCCTTTTTATCATTTTTCTAATGTGATCCACCATCTCCGACTTTTCGGGCTTCAGTAACGCCACACAATTCAGATGGGAATCAAATGAAACATTGTACCTATAATCATCTGGCATGTTTTGAAATTGCTCACGGAGTTTGGCAGCCTCATGTTCACATTGTCTTTTATATTGTTTGGCATATTCAATGAAATCCCTTACGGCATCACCAACCTTTCCTTCCTCAGATACCATAGTTGAATCTGACTTCTCACGATCCCTGGACCTTAGAAAACGCAACATCTTTGAAACTTTTGAAAGCTAAACTGAACTTTGTTCTGGCCTCTGGTGTAGAAACTGATTTCTCTGTCATTCAACTGTCAACTAAACCTTAATGGGCACAGGATGGCAGGATGCATGGCTCTGATACCACTGTAAAGAACCAGACCAATTATTTTTTGTTTTTTCACAATGTAATTACAATCAACACGCACCCGTTAAGGTTAGCTCTAAACCAAAACGATGCGGAAAGCAACTCTAACCAAAATGTACACCAGGATCCCGATGTGGGCAAGGCATGAGCATTGGTCAGAGGATCTAATGCAGATGCAAACTGGAAGGGAACTCTAACCAAGAATGCGTCTAGGATAGACGAGCATATGGTCAGAGGATCTAATGCAAGATGAGCTGAAGTAACTCTAACCAAGGATGGCGCCAAGAGATCGCGAGCATATGGTCAGAGGATCCCTACAACTATTAACCGAAAGTAAATAGGCAGCAAGCCAGCCTCTTCCACTTATGCAGCAAGAAGTACAATAAAGTAAATGAAAGATAAAGAGGAGAAATGTTGATAGTACTACTAATCAGCTTACAATATGTGAGAATGTTTGCAAAGGTCCAGTAATTCGAGTTCTTCAATGCTGCAATAACATATAGGACTTTCTCAATGCTTAACAAACCTCACCAAACTCAAACTCCTCACAAATCTGCATTTATATATGACTGATATAACAGACCAGCGACTGAAATGAAGTAATCATCAATATTAGAACTCACTAAAATACTCACAACTCACTCAATACTTGCCAGAATGACATGAGACTTGATGCAAATGAAAGTTAGGATGATGGCAATGAAATCTTGACAAAGAAACAGCTAACAAATTGAAGTATTTTTTTTTTCTAAACACTTGCCAGGGAGACCAGAATGATAAGGCCCTCAAGAAAGGGCGATTTGCCTTCATAAAATCATAGAGTCCATAAAAAAATCTGCAAATTTGCTTGAATGGTCGCCCTACATAGAGAAAAAGATTGATGCAATGCCCAGAACAATAATGTTTATATTTCGTGAGATATGAGCAAAACTTACAATCAGCTATGATATTCAGCAACTTAAAAATGAGACAGAAAATGCAAACTAAAACTCCAAAATGCAAGATACTCAACTGAAAATGCAAAACAAACCTATTACAAACTATCTCTCAACTAGTTGCTATCTTTCAAGCAAGAAGATGAGCCATTGCTAGGAGGTGTGCTTTCCTCGAAGCGAGTGCCTGAAGACAATTCAGCAGCATAACAGTATGGTAGACAAAAGATAAGAAAATGAAGAGAAGAGGCCTCCTTTTATAGACTCAGAAAGCATTTCCAAAAGCTTCTAGAAAGGGTGCCCAAAATTCAATTTTGAATTTACTTTATTTCCCTCCAAAGAAAGGCGTTCCACTTCTCAAGGAAAAATTTGACCTTTTTAATAAAATAATATCTTTCTTAAAGTTGGTGTCTATTTCCTCCACCATAATTTTGGCCTTTAGAAATATTAAAATAATCTCTTGATGAGGCATCCACCCTTGAGTCCCCCTTTTCAGAACAACATTAAGTTATGCAGCTAGGCCAAGGGGTTAATGTTAAAATATAACATTATTTTAATTAAAATAACTTATCTCTCCAAAAATGCATCAAAAGGCCAGAAATCAATAATACCAACTGAATTGCCTGAAGAGGAAAGCCTGCTGAACTGAAGCCAACTGGACTGCTGCCAAAAATAGAATTTACTAAAAATAGTAAATTCAGAAAGTTGTTTGGATCAAAGTGCATGCGATACCATTGCGAAGCTTTCTGAAAACCCAGAAAGAATCCGCAATCCAAAATCCCAAACTCCAGGATGTAGCCGTCATAACTTACTAAAAATAGTAAGTCCGGAAAGGTTGCCCGATGCAGTTGCATGTCATACCTCTGCGAAGCTCTCTAAAAACCCAGAAGGAATCCAGAATCCAAACATCCAAACTCCAACACGCAAACCCATGAATTCTCAAAAGAACCCACCAAGCAGTCAAAAACCCTAATTCTGCCTCTGACTAGCCGACAGCTCACCGGGGATAGGCCATCAATCACTGAAAGGTGTAGTGCTAAAAATGGGGACATTACAATTACTTTCTCTTGGAGAATTCAGGGAAGCTCTGGCTTTCATCAGGTTTGAGGACGGAATCCCTCGAGCTTGAAGGTAGTGGATGGAAACCCATTGTCTGTTGGAGATATCATTTAGGTGTCTCACTTTGTGCTTCAAATTCAAGCTATTTCTGAGGGTTTGTCAGATTTGCAGTAGTTGTTGTATTGCTGCAAAATATATTTGTATCTGTAAGTTGCCATAGCTGATGTATTATTGCAACTATTTCTGAATAAATGCAAAAGCTAGATTATTTTTGCAGTTTATTATTGTGCTGGAATTTCATATCTCATAATAGATTCTACAGAAATTTTTATTTTAAATTAAAAATCTGAAAATTTAGGGCAGAAAATTGGGGGTTTTTGAGTCAAATCTAGTTTGGCTCATTACAACATGCAAGACCATGGCTAACACTTCATTGCAGTCTCCTACACACACTAGCATAGGAATACTATTCTCACACAAAGCATGCTTAGGGCTCAGTCTCCTTGCTAAGGACTGAGTTGTTAGTACATAACACAAATGTTTAAACAAATGCAAACATGCACAAAGAAAAATAGGAAGAAATCCAAGGTTCTATTCATTCAATCTCTGGATCTCTCATTAAATTTTTTGGTCATCCTCTTATCATTTTCTTATCCTTTTAATCATTACATCTATGGGGTTTTATACACACTTTACCCCAATGACTCCAACTAACCTATGCATGTAGCACAAATAATACAACTGCATGTGCTGGTTGCAACAGGCTGGGATGTATATGCAAGAATAGTTCTAACAAGCATGCATGTGCTCTAATCAATTGAACAAAATGGGTGCCAATCACTTAGTTAATTTCTTGATAACTACTACATAACTATTCCCTAGCACTAATTAACTAAGTGTATAGCACAACATGGGAAGGAGACATCTTTTGTTACAACATCCTCCTAGTGCAAAATTGTGTTTGATCCTCCAAACACTTACAAATATGATAAAAAAAAAAGACCCACAAAAAGTAAAATGTACAAAAAATCTCCAAAAAGCAACAATTTCTTGGAATATCTTTTCGGGTGATAATGAAGGCAAACTCAAGTGTTGTTGGAAATTTCTCCTTCAAAATACATTGCCATCTAACACAAACATTGCGAGGTTGATCCACCAAGGAATTGACATTGGTAATTATTTGCTTTATAGTTCACATATCATCATCAACAACCATACCATGCTGATTCACTAAAATTTAAATTGTCGATGCAATGTTGATAAATGCCCTTTTATTTGTTGCAGCACTTCAAACACCAATTGCACCAAGTGAAAGTGTAATGTCCCTAATCCAACAACTCTAGGAGATGGATGATTTATCAAGCATGCGCACGCTGAAACAATAATCCAATGGCCAATGTAGATGCCAAACCCTAGCTGATCATCAATAATGCAATATTGCAAACCCTTGTTAATCAAACATAAAACTTCAAATACCAAATTCAAGCCCTCCTAATGCTGGTATGCAACTCCACATTCATCAAATACAACAGATCCAACTTGTAGATATCAAATTACCATAAATATACTTGCTGATTTATGACTGATATGTATAGAACAACAAATATGAATCCCTAGGACAACAATTGTGTTCAAATCTAAATGGAAATATTTATGATATTGATCACAACATTAATTAGATACAACAAACGAAACCCCAAATTTGATTTTATTTCAATTTCATCTGTTGCACAAATTACATTTGCTGAAATGTCAAAATGGCAAAATAGAAATCAATTTTTAGTCGTTAAATACCATTAATCAACTAACGAAATTGTTACACCCCAAATTGTAAAGTTACTATTTACTATTACTACATAGGGTAAATGTGAATGTAATGTGAATTATGGAGATGAACTAATGATGCTTGTACCTTGTTATCAATATGAATGTTATCTCATTTGATGTTGTTTCATTTGATGTTATCTCAGTTGATGTTATTCATGGTGAAATAATGCATATATGAGAATAGATGGTTATTGAATTATTGTTATTCTAACTTTGAAGATGTTTATATATGTTGCTTATTGTTGTGAAAAATTGACTGCCAAGTGCATGTGTTAGTGGTTGCAGGTAAATGTCCATTCTCCAGGGGAGGGGAAGTATCACTCGGGAGAAGATCTTGGTCGGGTAACCGGTAAAAGTAAACTATTTGAGCATACACACACCACATTAGAATGATTGAGTTGAGTTAGAGGGTAATAGGTAAGTCATCCTTAGTCAATATATTTGCATTAGTAAGGTCTTGTTTACTTTGAATGCATGTTTCGGTGATTTTTATCTGTTTGAGCTTGTGAGTTCCTCCCTTATGTCTCTATGCTTGATTTTGTGATTGAAGAGTGTTTATATATGTACATATGTACATATATGTACGTATATATATATATATATATATACGTACGTACACACACACACACACACACACACACACACATATATATATATATGTGTCTATATATATGTGTGTGTACGTATATATATATATATTGAGCATTCCTGCTTATAAAGCGAAGTGTATATATGTATGTAAATATAAATAAATATATTGTTATTAAGAGAATATTACTCTCTTGCGTTCATCCGTATGACGAATGAATATATATATATATACCTGGTCGACATAGGATATATATATAATAATATAAACATATACATATATGCATATATATGACATAGCATTAAAAGCTATTTTTGAACATATATATATATACAAATATATATACGTATATGTACTTGCTTTTATTTATTTACATATCTATTTAGTCAAAGTATATAATCTTGACGATATTAGACAAGGATACATATATATGATAGCATATATATATATATATATATATATATATATATATGTAAATATATATAGCATTGATGCTATATGATGATATGTATAAATATCTATTAATATATGGTACATAACTATTTAGACAATAGATATCGATAAACTTTAAGCAAAGTTTGAAGACTGATTTATAAACTAAACCTTGTGAGGGCGCAAAATCTGAGTGCAACTATAATACAATGGTGACTGACCTTGAATTAAAAGACCAATAAATATATATATATATATATATCTTGGGAGTATAAAGGTCGAGCTATTGAATAAAGGCTTAGTCGATACATGAATAGTATGGCGCACATTATGGCATCATTGTTTATACTTCTTTGTAAAAGTATAGAGATCGAAATGAGATAAGCTAAAATTCTAACCCAACGATGAGTAGTAGAGTCCAGCGTAG
The DNA here is from genome assembly GCA_007258455.2 of Sequoia sempervirens. Classification (NCBI taxonomy): domain Eukaryota; kingdom Viridiplantae; phylum Streptophyta; class Pinopsida; order Cupressales; family Cupressaceae; genus Sequoia; species Sequoia sempervirens. The sequence goes on along the minus strand of VDFB02103838.1, from coordinate 52,914 downwards.
GATCAGAATATCGAGCGCTTGGAAGATGGAAGAGTCGATTTGATGATGACTTCTATTCACGTATTTAAACTTTGGCTTAAATATGCCGATTGTGATGAAACTTGACTTTGGAACACACACGGCACTATGAAGTGTTCACGTATCACCAGCTAAGGAATTCGCCTGAGAAAAATAGAGCAATACGTTTCAAAACTGTTGGCTTTGACTTAGTCGACTTGTGAAAAGGAGTAAACTTGGACCAAGTCAACTTTAAAACGTGCTTGTTGGTGAATATGGACTTATTCAACTATGTGAACAGCAAACAGAAGAATAGAGATAGATGTTGAAAGAATGCACCACCTCTATTACCATTTTCCTGTAGGTGTTGATTTGGCAGAAAATTACGAATTTCCCATGTGCAATTTGAAATAATCTTGTAATTGTTGTCATTATAGGAATCGACCAATTCTATCTTTTGTTGACTACAAGCTTAATCCAGTGCCAACTTCAAGTTGAATCATGCTACAGGGGAGTGGTGTCAATTTACATGCCCAAACTATAGGATTTTTGGAGGTTGGGCTTTCTATAAATAGTCACCCAACTCTCTTGAATCGAATCATTGTCATTATCTTTTGTGTTAACTCATTCATCATATTTGAATTACCTTGTGCAATATCTATGTTTCATTCTTACCATTTTGGGAGCGAACATTATTTGCTACCATCAATCATTTCTATGTGAACCTTACTATTATTGAGGGAGGCGTATCATACCAAAGAAATACGCCCTCCGTTGGTTATTACATCTGAAGTTTTACCAGTTTATAATATCTGATTTCTGAGTGAGAAAAGAGTGGACTTTGTGAGGAAGAATTGTCTATTTCTGAGAGGAGAGTGCTTTCAACAAGAGAGGGTGTGGGAATTGATTTGTGAAGCTGAATTGGGCTATAGGAGAAGGCTACCCTGTCATCATTTTGGGAAAAGCGATAACAGGCATGGGATAATCTTCTTCTTATTATTTGCAAGGAATTATTATGCTGCATGAAATGTATTTTCTGTCTATGAATAAGAAGTAAATATGTTTGTCTTCTGAGAAAGGGAAATGAAGTATTCTAGCTATTTTATACAATGTTTGTAAGATCTCCATAATAGGAGAATGTTGTTTGTATTGGATATGTCGAAGAGGTAGCTTGACACAAGTATTTAACTATACTAGATATGTCAAAGAGGTTACTTGACTTAGAAATTCTAATATATTACATGTGGTACAACATAGGTATTTAATTATACTAGATATGTTTGAACATGGGATACAATGCATTTGTATTTACTCCGTAGGAGGAGATGGGTGTTTATCATAAGTATTATATACTGGGTTTGATTGAACATGAAAAGCACATATGGTACACTTAAATAAGTTATTGATTTAACTAGGAAAGCTTGTGTTTTCTCCTAGGAGAGGTCATCCAGTATGGGAGAAGGATTAATATACTTACACGTAAGTCGAGTTATCCAATTATGTAGGTTATCTGGGATGATGGACTATCCATAGAAGGAATACCTAGCTTGTGTATTACTAGTTAAGTAGTTAATTCCAAGTAGATTAATATGGTTGTAGGTTATCTGGGATAATGGGAATGTCCATTGAAGGAAATACCTATGCATAGCTGAAGATAGCCTTACGTCAAATCGGCCCTGAGTAGTGTATGTGATAGATGACTCTTAGTCGTTTACTGAATTAAAACTCTTTGATCAAAGTAGTGCAATGTCTGAGACTCCACTAAAGATTGCGTGACTATTGAGACTACACTGTCAGTTCACTGTGATCCAGTATTACATGCTAGTTCGAGATTGTGGGATTGCAAAGTTCTAGTTATGTAGGACACAACACTATGCTCAGTTGGTTGTCGTTATCAGTTACTCTACCAATCTCTTCGTCGAAGGGAAGGGCCATCTATCGAATGATAGATGTGCGGGGGACTGCATTATGAGTTCATGGTTGGCGGAAAAGTGCCTGAGTAATGCTTCTCCTCCACAACAAGCAACAAAAGAACCAAGATTTGAAAGGGAAGATCCTAGACCATCTTACAGCTATTAGTTCTAAAGCTCATTGGAGCTAAGTTTGTAAAGGTATGCATTCTTGTTACGTGTACTTGTGAAGTTATTGTAATGAAGTGGAATCTTTAATTGTACTATGATATGGCATCCTGTTCGCATATTTTCAATAAAAGAAAGAAAAAATTTATTGCAATGACTTGTGAGCACGTTTATTTACTCGCATGATGTAAATTTAGAAATTTTTACTGTACTAAAGGGTTGGCCCATTACAGAAATGTTGTACGGGTGACGAACCGAGAAAATGGTAAATCAGACTGTGAACTCCCCAAATCAGTAATAAATGTTGTCACACAATGCAGAGGAAGGTGGTACGGTGGCAGCAAGGGAGATGTACGGAAGCGGCAAGATAGAATGGCTATTAAGCCGCTGGTACAAGTCTGAAACAGAAATTAATGCTAGGAAAAACCCTCCTTAAAGCTGGCACTCAAGACAAATGACTAGAAAATGCAGATTGCAACTTAATATGTCATAAAATTACCTCCACAAGTGGTACAAATCTCTCTAGTGTGATGGTGCCTCAATCTAAACAAGATATCAGCAATAAATGAGAGGCAAACAGCAGCAAAAAAATGTATGGAACCTATGGAAATAGCAATGGATGACGTTGGCAACTCCTCAATGTGGCACTCAAGTTCTAGCATAAAACAGTAATGAACAATAGCAAACAAACTCTAAAAATCAGCAATGAGACACTCCAAAATCACAACAAAACACTTGCTTTCAAATATAATTCAATCCAATCCTCCACAAGCTGAAATCTTCAATAATTCACTGTATTGATTAGCCTTGGTTGGCGCGGGTGTGGGAGTGTTGGGTGACGGCGGACCTTTAGTAGAGGAGGGTGGTGAAAGGCCTATATTGGTTGTCCGTTCGGCCTCAGAAATGTGACTGACTGTTGTAGGACGAATGATGCGGGAAATGGTGATGATGGGATGTTGGAGCATGATTGAGATTAAATGGCCGTTTGGTGGTGATTGCTTGACATTCTCTCCGATAGAATTAATGGAGTCCCCTATCAGTTTGTCATCTGGTAGGAAATTATGGGCGGATTCGACACGGTCGTTTGAAGTCAGTGTTTAAAGTGTGGGACGAGCTGGTTCTAGGTGCGGCGGAAATTCTATTAGGAGAGGAGTTTATGTGCTCGTCTAAGCGGTGGAGAACTAATGCCGACATAGTGGCAAGGTTTCTTGCTTCGCTCTTGGACCTGGAAGTGCCACAAGCTATGGCGCTACTAATTGCGAAGAAGTTGGTGTGGGAGAAACTCCTGGAGGGTGCCATGGATGTCATAATAGTTGCAGTGCCGGGGGTGGGGGTGTCGCGTCCAAGATACTTACAGCATGCTCTAGTTCCTAGGGAGAGAGTGGAGATATATCCATTCATTATGGACATTGTTGGTGAAGAGCTTCGGCGCCATCAAGAGCAGGCGAGGTGTGGACTTATCTTTCCGAAACACTTCATGTTTTTGGAGTCGTCAGGCAAGGTGGACTAGCGTCGTCTCTTCCGAGACTTCCTGATTGCAAATGCTATGTTGTGGGTAGATTAAAATGCAGTTTTTTGTTTATCTAAATGTTCCATTTCTAAATATATTTCGGGTTCATAGGTGGTAAGGATAGGGCTAGGTATGGGTGAAGGATGGTTCGTCTAGTTCGGTGTTTTGAAGGGTTTGGCTAGCTTCTGGGTGGTACGGGTTTGCAAATTTTTGAACAGAATCTGTGCTGAATGTAAATCTTTTTTTTTCTGATAATCAATATAAAAACTATTTATGAATAAAAAATAATAATAATAATTCACTGTATTGACACTGTAGCAAGCTGAAAATGACTTCAATTCTTTGAGCACAAATGTGATTCCTAGGTGGAATCATCTCTTATGGACAAGACAATTTTCTTCCTCAAATCCAATGTTGGAAATATCATCCTCCAAGATCTCCAAAACACCAAGGGTTTTCATCCTTGGAAGGACAAACGAACACAAAGCTCAATCTTCAGAAAATATTTGAAAATGCAAAATGACAAGTGATGATTTGATATGAGCCTTGACTTCTCTTTTATAGGCTGAAATATGCTAACCAATTTTTTCAATGAATTAACACACATAACCAGCACTTAATCAACTCGGTTAGCGTTAGCTCCAAATAGAAAACTGAACTTGAAATGAACTCACACCAAGAATGCACACTCAATCCCAATGAGAGATAGGTGTTGTCATATGGCGGAGGAGCTAAATGAAAATACTTGAAAGAAAACTACTCAACGTCAAGAATGTGCACTCAAGATCCCACTGAGGGCGAGGTGCTAACATATGACGGAGTGTTGAATTGAAAACTAGAAACTGATAGGCGGATAACCAGCCATGAAAAGCATTTCCACACTACCACCAAACAGTGGGGGGAAAAGATTACAATTAAAACAATTCATCCGCTGTGGCGGGCATCCACAGAGCTGTGGGGATTCTCCACTATGAAAGTGGGTACAAGAGTGTTACAAATCAGATTATCCACACTGGCGGTAAACCATCCAGGGGTAATTTAATGACAAAACAATAAGTAATTGCAGAACTGGAAATGGTTGGATTAGTAATGCTTAATCTCAACCTTTACAAATTAAACTCTGCAGATTACAAATTACAATGATAGCAAGTGAACCTTAGAAAAAGAAGTATGAATTCTTACAATCATATAACACTCCAAAACTGAAGTATAAGACCAAAAACTGAGAATTATAACAGTCTGATATAAAAATCAGAATTCTGGAAATTCAAACCAGCTACAGAGAAAATCAATGAAATGTTCATAACTCACTTAATTCATCTCCGAATTGAATGTCGTCTTTTGCTGTGTCTTCTTAGAAGGTAGGCGAACATTTTTTGATCATCAAACAGCAACCAAACAGCAGCTTTATTTCTAGCACAAATCCCAATGCTTCCTTGAATGGTACGGCCTTGAGCAAGGGCGATTTTGACAAGTAAAAATCATAAACTCAAAACTAAAATCTGAAACTCTCCAAAGATGGTCGCCTTGGGTGTAGGAATGGATTGGAAAAGTACCCACAAGCAAATTAAATTCACTCCAAAAACTGTATGCAAAAACCACTTTCAGCTGTGACTGTATCAGCAATCAAGAACTTCAAACTGGAAATTTCATCAAAATCTTCAACTATTGAGCTCAATCTGCTAGTCTGATTTGAGAAGTAGCAAATGACCAACTAGGTGTTGTATTTCAAACACGAAATTGGATTGGAACTAGGAGGTAAGCATCCCTCGAAGTATTAAACAAGTTGTCATTTCGGCAGCATAATATTAGCATAAAAATATTCGATAATCAGCTCTTCAAACAGCAGCAATATATAAGCTTTGTTGGCAAATGAAGCAACAAGAACTCTTCAAATTCCAAGAAGTTGAATCACTTCAACTTCCAAAAGGGACGCCACCTTTTTGCCTTTTACTTTTGAAATAATAAAATATCATTCAACTTCCCTTTTAGGCATCCATTTCATATTGCAACAATAAAGCATTTATTAAATAATTAAATGCTCACTTGACCCCTTTATGTCCCCTTCTTTAAAACAACTTGAAGTCATCAAGCCTAGGCATGGGGTACAACTTCAAGACATGAAAATTGACTAAGTCCGAAACTCACCCAAGGAGATAACCAAATACAATGCCCAAGCAGAACTCGAATTACTAAAAATAGCAACCGACAAATGCCAAACTCAAACAAGTTGATGATGATGCTTGCCAAAAAGAACTTACTAAAAATAGCAAATGCCAAAAATAGTAAGTTAACTTCAAAATCATCGAAAGCCAAACCCGAACAATCGAACGAAGGATTGAATTGTCTAGATAGATACTGCCAAAAGATAGACTTGCTAAAAATAGCAAACTGCTATAAATAGTAAGTCTGCACAACATCCTCTGAATGCCAACTGAGCAGTATCTGAAAGAGGAAACCCTAGTTTTCAACTTCAGCTTAGCCTACGGATTTCCGAAAATAGGCTAAATCCAAAAGAAGAGTGTATGGCCAAAATGGGGACATTACATAGGAGCTCTATTTTGGGCCCTCTATTTTATTTTATTTTATTGTTATTTATTTTTTCTTTTTTCCTTGAAGTATTTAAAAATAATTTTAAATTACATCTAAAGCTCCTGTTTTAAACTTTTATGATTACATTTTGAATAAAGTGTAAAAAGCACTATTTAAATATTACATAGGACAAAAATAATATTTAGCTTGCCTTTTTTTAAAATAAAGTGATCAGGCCTACTCAAAATATTTTTATTTTTATTTCCCTTGCTCTATCCTTTAGCCTATAGGAAATCGGGTAGTCTAGAGGTCTTCTCCATAGATCTAATCTTGAAAAGGGGTCATGACAGAAAGGAGCATTGTACTCCATTGTCTTCTCAATGATTGCTTGTTAATCATTTATCTTGTTGATTATGGTGAAAATAGCATTTGCAATCAGATTTAAGCAATAAAAATTCTTGCTCCAACTGATCCAAAGCCTTTGTCTTTGTAGCCAATGCACATTAAACCAAGCTTGTGGCTTGAGGATCAACGCAAGGACTTGGCACATATTGGTGACATCCTTTTTCTATGCCATCACAATCAAGCTCAATCATTCCCAAAGTTGTCAATAACTCATGTCAAAGTGTTGGAACGTTTTCTTGTGGCTTTTACTGTTTTGTGGCTGCTACTACTTCTTCAATTGTAAGCTCTTTCTAAAAAAGATGTGCAAGAAATAGGAATTTCATCATCAATTAAAACTAGAGCAATCAAATCAAGAGTAACAACCAAAGACCATTGCTTCTAGTTGGTAAACATGTTCGATCAAAGTATCAATGGGACCTTTGGGTATAGTATCTAGCAAAAATAAATCCATGTGCATGGCTCAACTGTCCCACTAAAGCATATGCAAGTGGCTAATGACATAAATGACAATTATCTAAAGTTGAGCTTGTGCATTTTGTAAAGCAGTATCTTTGATTTGAATCTTTCTAGAGTTCACGTGCCTAGTCTCTGGACTCTTTCCACCCTTGAATTGCTTGCTTTACCATGTCCTACACATATTTGAAATGCTTATTCCTTCACATGGTAGCATGGTGACTTGCATTAAATTGTGGTGTCTTTGGGTAAGTCATTGTAACATCGTATTTGTGGCCACCATAGATAAGTTAGCCAAGCTACCATCATTCATTGTGCTTGGAGACAATACAATGTGCACTACAAAATCATCTTGTTGTTGGATGGCAACTCCCTCAGAGTTGGCTAGCAAATCAAAATTTTCAGAATGAGCAAATTGTGTTCTAGCAAGTTGCAAAAAGAACACTCTAACTCTAGAACCATTTTCAAAAAAAAAGGTCCTTGGTCAAGGAAAGCGAATGTCTTAGAGGGAGCTTGTTGGGGTGGCCATTGCACCAAAGTATAAATTGTTTTTGTGTACTCAAGTTGCATAGGGGAAGTTTGAATTTAGCCTTGTGAGGATGGGCTTTGGGGTCTACCAAACTAAAGGGGAGAAATCTCAATAGTTAGATTGAGATCAAGATAAGTATGAAGAGATTCAACTTAAACTTGAGCACATACCCAAGCTTGTTGCTAGTGTTGATGGTTCGATTTGGTTTATTGTACATTCTTCTATTAGCACTTTTCCCACACAACTCACTCTTTGAACTCTTCATCCATCTAGATATGAAGGCCAACATCCTTCCTCCTCTTAGGTGATGATGTTTGAGCCCTACTTTTTCCTTTTTCACACTTGCACTTGACTTCCTTTGTCTCCAGTAGTGCTTCCTAATGTGTTGGTGAACTGACAACCGACAAGATGGTAACATCTACTAGAGTGTCAGTTAGGAGCCAAATTCGTTTCACCTCAACATATATCGTGTCCAAGACATATGGGAGTTGCAAGGGTTGGTGCTATCTCCACCATTAAGGTAGATTGTGTGGCAAGAATAATGATATGCTTCAATTTTAACTTCAAGGAGCTTTGATATTAGCACAAGTGGAACACAATAATTGTTGGTGTGAATAGGGTATTTTCCCTAACTAGTTCATCACCCAAGTCCTATTTGCACTAGTTTACATAAATTTACTTAGGGTACACATAAGATACTTATCACTTTATGTTTCAAGTCACAAGATTAAGACACAAGATTAACTCTATATAAACCTATGTCTCATCTTCATCTAGACAAGGGATTCTCTTTGTATTCTAATTAATCATATTCATGCACTCATATTGTACATTTGCATCCTTTGATAGAATAGCATTATTCTCTTATATTTCATCTCTCTTGTGTTCTCATGCAGCTCCTAGATCTTGGGTGGCTACATCTTCAGCCAATTCTTGTATGGTTTAGCGCATTCTATACTAACTCTTACAAGTTACAATAATTGCCAAAGCATCACATGATGAGGAGCTTCACCCATTGGTCCATCATGTACCTATGTTCAGCAATGTCATGTTTTTTGGTTGGTTTGAGATAGAAATCTAGGAAAAAGAATATAACTCATGTATCTCTACATTTATGGACTTCATTAAAAGGAAATCCCTAAGAATGCAATGTGTAGAATGAGAAGTAGGACTTAAGATTTTTCAACAGCCACGGCTTCTCCTTTCTCATATTCTTCAATTGGCTCATAAGCAGTGAAGCTCATTTGGGTTTAAGAATCACAGTGGCACTGAAGTAGGACTTAAGATTTTTCAACAGCCACGGCTTCTCCTAAAAGAACACAATGACTTAGAGCAATTGATTACATATGTGTAAAAATATAGTGATTTTCAAGACTCAATGTCAAGACACAATAGATGATTCTCTTTCTAGCCAAGTAGAAATCCTAACATAAGGACAAACTAGAAGACTTAATCTTCAATTCCAAGATCCCTAACAAACATTTATCAAAGGAATGATCTATACATTGCTTTGAGGAATAAGACCAATGTGTGCTTGAAACATTATCACCCTTTGCAAATGTGGATCCCTTTATTCTGGACTAAACCAAGCTAAACTAGGAAGGCAAAGCAACTAAACCTAACCAAACCAAACCAAAGGAAACTAAACTAAGACCAAAACAAAACAAAACAAACTAAACTAAACTAAGACGCGACTGGAAGGAAAACTAACCTAACTATGTACAAGAGCAGGACTCACTAGGAACTTAAGATTGGAAATAATGCTCGAGAAACTTCCCATTGACTGGCAATGGGACATCTTCTCCAGTTAATGTCTTCAGTCTAAATGCATTATCTCCCAAAATTTCTGAAATTTGATAAGGACCCATCCATAGGTTGACAAACTTGTCATGGTCTCCTCTTCGTTCATGGGCTTTGTCCCAACAAAGGACTAAATCAGAAATTATGAATGCTTTTACTTTCACTCGCCGATCAAACCATCTCTTTACAAAACCTTGATGTTTTGCAAAATTTTCCAAGGCTCGGTCTCTTTTTTCTTCCAAAAGCAATAGTTGTGACAATCTGGTTTTAACTCTTTCTTCTTGATCCAGACATTCTTGCATAAATTGTAAAGTTGGAATCCTCAATTGTATTGGAAACACAGGGTCTTGTCCGTACACCAGATGATAGGGCAATGTCCCCAAGGAACTTTTAACTCTTACTCTATCCAGCCAAAGAGCAAATTTTAACTGTGCATGCCAGTCCCTTGGATTCTTGTCCAACAGCTTCTTGATAACGTTCAGCAAATTTTTGTTCGTGGATTCTGCTAATCCATTACCCTGGGGATAATAATTTGACGAAAATTTTGAAGTGATACCATACTCAAATGCCCAGTTAGAAAATTTTAAAGAAGAAAATGCAGGACCATTATCACATACCAGAGCATGAGGACAACCAAATCTAGTGATAATGTTTTCTTCTAAAAATTTAATTACAATATCAGTTGTGCATAATTTCAAAGCTTGAACTTCCGACCACCTTGTGCAATAGTCGGTCGCGGTCAAAATATGCCTGTGTTGCGCAGAGGAAGGTGGGTTGATCATACCGATAAAGTCAAGTCCCCACTTTGCGAAAGGTCTTACTTCTATGACAGGTTGAAGTAGCATAGCTAGGTTCTTCTCTTGTACAGCAGTTACTTGGCATGTGTGACAAGTCTTCACATGATCATATGCATCTTTAAATAATGTAGGCCAATAGTAGCCTACCATTAGGACTTGATGTGTTGTTGCTAATCCTCCTCCATGAACTGTCCCAAACTTGGAATGAAAATGCTCCATTATCTGTCTTGCTTCCTCCTTTCTAGTGCATCTCAAGTAAACTCCCTCGTGGTTCCTTCTATATAATACTGATCCTTGTAACATGTATATTTGGCTTTTCATTCTTAAGGCCCTCTTTTGTACTGGATTTAGATGACTTGGGCACTTGTGGTTGAGAAAAAAGTAGGTTACATCATCACACCACTCATCCGGAGATACCTCTTGTAATTCATAAACCTGTTGTACCAGTCCTAGCCCTGCCGCAATGGTTTGTGTTAAGGCTTGGCCACGAACAATCTTCATTGGTTGGATTTCTACATCGTAGTCATGAATAATGGTAACCCACTTGCCTCTTCTTTCTCCTACTTCATTTTGCATCAAGAGGGTTTTAACAGCTACATATGAGACTATTGCAACGACTTTGCTTCTCAAAATGTAATGTCGGAACTTTTTGATCGCCTTGACTAAAGCATATGCCTGTTTTTCTATGTTCAAGTATCTCAATTCCACATCCTTAAATGGTGCACTCATGAAAGCTATGGGGTGTTCAGCTTTTTCATTTGTCTTTTGAGTGAGCATTGCAACACAAGAATGTTCTGATGCAAAAGAATAGAGATAAATAGGCTTCGTGTAGTCAGGGCTGACCAAGACAGGAGCATCAATTATGGCTTGTTTGACTCCAAACTTGATGATTTTCTGATGATTTTTGCCTCTTCGCACTTCGCAATCACCGTGATGCTAGGCTAATTTGACTGCGTTAAAGCAATGTTGCTGCTGACACGAGTACGTGATTGCATTTACCATCTTTATGTGTACAGACACTGCAAAACTGACTTGGGTGTTGACTGCGAAGGCATCTTCCTCGTAGCAAGGCATAGCATTTCCAGACTTAGAATATTTTTTACATTTTTCACCTTTTAAAAATCCCCTCTGCCACGAAGCATCTTTTTGAGCATCTTTTGCCATAGAGTCTTCTATGATTTTGAGGCTTAGATTTCGACGCCTGGTATCTGGGCATCTGCCATTGTTGACTTCGGAGGTCCTAACTTTTCTCCTGAAAAAGTGAAGTAGACCCACCAGAGCTAAACTAACTTTTTCTTGATTCTAACTTGACCAATGCGATCGTGAAGTGAAATAAGCCCAACCAAAATGATTTTCAGTCAATTTTGGAAAGATCCTATTTTTAGGGTTTTTCCTAAAAACAGGGGCCTAAAAACCCTAATTTTCAAAATTTTCAAAATTTGCCAATATCTTCCGAACAGTAAAACCACAAAAAGCCCATGCTTGGTTTGACCTAAAACTGACTTTTGACAACAATTTTACAAGATTTTAGACCATTTTAATCAAAATGCCTTAATGAAGCAATTTTTTTGTTTTGGGTACAATAGATAGCATGGATAGGAAAAGCAGATACAAGTGTATCCACTAAGTAGCCCACCTCAAGGGTGGAATTGTCTTGGTTCGGATGTTCCTGCCACTTGGGGCCAAGGGGTAGGTTGTATTGGTCGAATGCTCATGCTCTTGGGATTAGATGGATAGCTTCGAGCAGACTTATCTTGCTTCTCATCCAAGTACTGTTGTGATTAAAACTTCCACTATGCATTATGGATATTGGTAATTTAGATAGACTTGAAATAGTTATGTTTATTATGTTATGATCATATGAATCACATTTCCAATATTATCTAACATGATTGCAGGACCTAAACCAAGATTCATCTTGCTTGAAGCATTTAAGTGGTAAGTTATAACCCTAACTGCATTAAGCTTGTGATTCTAGGGCAAGATTTAGGGTAGTCCCAAAAGGGGACATTACAAGTGGTATTAGAGCATGTTCCTGCCATCTTGCGGGACATTCCCATTTTAACTACCATTCAATTAGACTTAAGTATTCAACCTTCTTAAGTAAGCCAATAATGCATGTGTGCACTTTGTGACCTATATGTATTTATGCAATTACGTGTATACCTTGCATATACTTAGTGACTTCAAGTGTATATTGTGTACTCATATGTATACTGGGTGACCTTGGGATGGTGGACGGAGCACCGAATCCCCTTCTCAGTGGTCAAACTGTATACTTAGCCTTGTGGGGTTGAGGACAGACCTGCGGTGTAGTATGGGATGCACCGAATCCTCTTCCCATTTGTCCAATGGTGCAAAAGACTGGAGGAAATGATAGGTCCCACGGTGTAGTGCGCAATACACTGATATTCTTTCTATCTGAGATGCATTATGGACATATGTGTGTCAGCCATTGTGATGTGTTAGCCATTGTGTATGTGATCAATGTTAGAGCTAGTCACTATGTATTTGTGATGTATGGTGGAGCTCGTCATTGTGTTTATGACTACTTTATTCTTTAAAACTATGAAAATGCTAAAATGTTGTCTGTCAAGTTGCTTAAGCTGGTTGGTTGTTTGCTTGAGCCACTTGGTTGCGTGCTTGAGCTACTTGGTTGCGTACTTGAGCTACTTGGTTACGTGCTTGAGCTACCTGCTTGTCTGCTTGAGCTAGCTGCTAGCTTGCTTGAGCTGGCTGCTAGCTTGCTTGAGCTGGCTGCTAGCTTGTTTGAGCTACTTGCTTGTGTGCTTGAGTTGCTTGCTTGCTTGCTTGAGCTACTTGTTTACCTGCTTGAGCTACTTGTCTATGTGCTTGAGCTGGTTGTTTGCTTGCTTGAGCTAATTATTTGCTTGGTTGAGCTACTTGCCTACTTGGTTGAGCTACTTGCTTGCTTGGTTGAGCTACCTGGTCGTCTACTTTAATTTTTGATTCATGCGGTTTTAAGTATTAATTGCTTATGGGAATGATAGATGTTTGACTCGAACACTCTAAGCTCCTCATTAAAACAAACTTGTTTCAAACGTTGTTTGAATGTTTACACAAAGGAGCAATATTTAGTTTCAAATCTTAAGTTGCCTGAGGACAAACAAATTTGGGAGGGGAGGACTGTCATGCCCCCGAAATTATAACACTAGAATATGAAAAATTGAAATACAAATAACAAAATCAAATAAATATCAAAATATAAATACAAGCAATTGCAATTTAAATATTATTAATATAATTATAATTATCATAAATAATATTATAATACAATTATCATAATATGAAATGGAACAATGGATATTGTTAATTGTTATTATTATAATAATAAAATATTCACAAAGAAAACTGATAATATTCATGCCTCAATTAAATAAATAAGTAAACATCACAAAGTATTAATAAATGCCACTTGTATGGGTGCAAAATTAAAGCCAATATAGGCATCGATTACTAAATAAACTCTGCAGCAATCATTAGTGTATTTATAAGCCACAATTAAGGAGCAATCAGAACTACATCCCTCTAAAAGGTACAAACGATAGGCCACATCCTTTGACAAGTGGAAAGTTGTGACTGCTGGGAAATCAGACTATAAAGGGAAAGATGAGTCCAAAACAGATAAGCAAAGAATGAAGGAGAAGAAAATCTGCAAACAAACAGCAAATAGGAATATCTTTGTATTCAAGAAAGAGGAATTGAAAATTTGAATAGTGCAGCAGATTGGAAAGGAATAAATCCATCGGACAAAATATATTTCAGGCAGTAAGTTTATATATATATATATATATATATACATTTAGGTAAAGATGATTATTAATAATTACATATATATATTTATATGAAATATATTTATTTATATATGTAGGTATGTATGTATCGTATACGACTATGCAATAATGATGCTTGCAGCAATTATTGAGCCTTATAAGTAATTATGATTCTTTAATATAAAAAATGGATAGATTTATGTATGTCTTTATCCTATGATCAATCAAATGTGAGGTTGAAGGAAGCAAGATAAGAGGATGCAGTTTACGGGCCTCCCATGCTAAGTAGGCCACTCTAAGGGTGGAATTGTCTTGGTTCAGACGTTCCTGCCGCTTGGGGCCAAGGGGTAGGTTGTCTTGGTCGAACGCTCGCGCACTTGGGTTTAGATGGGTTGAGTAGTTTACAGGCACCCCTTTCAAGGCTTTCCTATCAAGCCAAACTATGATTGGTTGTTAGGATGGGATTCAAGGAATTGCAATCATAAGAGAGATGGACAAGACCGCATGGATAGGAAAAGCAGATACAAGTGTATCCACTAAGTAGCCCAGCTCAAGGGTGGAATTTGTTGGATGGATAATCTCAACTACATCATTTACTAATCCGACTTGTCATGTCCTCTCAATGTCAGCCTCCATATCAGTATTGGATTTTAGTCAACCTCAATATTAAAGACAGAGTGAAATCAAATCTTGCAAAAGATTCGAATAGATCTGATATTAATTCCTCCAACTTGTTCACTATTCTATCAGCTGTCTTCACACACTTTGTGTGTGTAGTAAAATATAATACTTTATTCACTATCCTCTATCATCGATGAATGCTTAAATCTATATATTGGTTAAGTTTGTTTTTGGTATGTACTCCCACAAATGGAGTCCAGCTCCACAGAGCTGTAAAAGAATGGTTGTCAGTTTATGAAAGAGCCAAAGCTCTCTAACGTAAGAAGTTTGTGTAAGGAGTCAATAGTTGTAATGTGAATGAATGTAACTTTATGTTTTGGAGAACAGAAGACAAAGCATGTGTTTGTTGTAGCAACAGCAATAGTATGATGAACAACTATAATGGCAGTATGGTTTAATGAGCAGTAGCTCAGAAATGTTTGTAACTTGTTTATGTATGAATGCTATGTAATAGTTTTTTAAAAGAATGAAGGGAAAACTGTTTTCTGTTTATGTCTCTTTGGCACTCCCTCCATCTAGGGGTCCTTGGTTCGGCTTCTCCAATTCTCGGCTCTTCTTCTCGATGGATATTTCTCGAATGCAACATATGTTATTCTCAATTGCTTCGATTAATTCATTTTCAAGGTCTCTTTCTTCTTCGTTGTTCGATACTATCTCTATGTACGATTGTCATGTTTAGTCGGCAAGGTCTTGGTCTGTTTCTTCGGCAATTCTTCTTAATCGCCTTCATCGTTTCTCTTGTTCTTTTACTCTAAGGGATCTTTGTACCCATTCTTCTTACAATTCCTAACCACTTGGAATTCGGTTTTTGTCTTTATTTAGTCGTACGGTCATTAATTTCTAGGAGTACGCCTATGACTGGTGTCATGTTCTTCCTCCTCCCGTTTGTTTCATTCTTTGTATTGTTGGAATATTTTTTGTCTTCTTTGTTCTTTGTCTTTGTCGGCCTGAAGATCTTGGAGTATGATACAGTTACGTGCAATCAATCTCGGCAATCTGTCAAGAAGACGATCACCCTCTGGGTTGACAATCAGATTTGTCCCAGATGGTTGCCCGAGGGACCTCTCTATCAAGTCTTATATCAACGCATCTTCTCTTTCTTTGTTTGCTTGTACTGGTTCTTTAATTGGCTGACCCATTAGAACACCATGATTTTTGTCTATGTTTTGATTGCCAGAGTTTGTATTGGCAACGGCACCAAATGATTACTCGCTTATTCTACTTTGACAGATTTACAGAGTAAACGAAAATAAAAGAAATAAAGAACATGATATAAATTACTTGTAACAATTCATGGAAGATATAGCTTTATTACCGATTCCCAGATATGCAATAATTATAGGAATATCCCAACATGTGGTCCCTGACTATGAA
This sequence comes from Sequoia sempervirens, assembly GCA_007258455.2. Lineage (NCBI taxonomy): Eukaryota > Viridiplantae > Streptophyta > Pinopsida > Cupressales > Cupressaceae > Sequoia > Sequoia sempervirens. The sequence continues at coordinate 36,964 of VDFB02103838.1, read as the reverse complement.
CGAGTACATATATATAGCAGACCGTTGTTGGTTAAGGCTACTAACTGACAACTAACAACCAATCGAGGACTAACACACAATTATAAAACAGATTTATTTATTACATAACCAATTATAACATATTCACTTAACTCTCCGCCGACTACAAGCGGATGCAACAATCTATCCATGACCTTGTGCCATGGGTCTTCTTTGAAAGGTCTAACCTAAAATTATATTTCTTAGTTTTGTTTGCAGCCATACCTTCAAATCCTTAAGCTTCCAAATCATTGGTTGTATGTTGTTTTGTCTTGTATATATTTGTTCTTGTCTTGTTTTGTGTTGTCATATATATACCTTAGTGTCTTTGTGTTGTCATGATCCTTGTTTTTCATGATGAGTGTATTGTCCTCCTTGACCAAGATTTGGGTTTTTCGTCCAAACTTATAAGAGCAGCAAGGGTTTTCATCCTTATCCTCTCGTGAACTTGGAAGAGATTTTGTCCTTCCTATTTACAAGACACTTCCTCAAATTCAAAACTGATTACAATATGAATTTGCTAGATTATTGTCGATTGTTTTTGTTGATTGATATTTCTTGATGGATTGACAAGTAATTGTTCGAATGATGCTGAAATGATTTGATGATTGATGTATTGATAGACTTATTGTTGTTTGCTAGATTGATCTTTTTGAAATTTTGATTTCTTGGTGGATAGATGAGTGATGATTTCTCATTGAATGTCAATGAATGAATTACCCTTTATATCCATTTCTTAAAGGATTCACCACCCTTCATTGCTGCATTTATGTCCGACTCTATAATACAATGATGTCCTTGGAGAGTAGTTGTTAGTATACTTGCCTCAACTCGATCACCAATAAGGTTAATACCATCCTCTAAAGTATGAGGACAATTTATTGTCCGATATTCTTCTAGCCCGTGTACGTCTATTTTCCAATAACTCTCAACAACAAAACCAAGAGTTGGAAATTGGCAAGATATGTTATTTAAGACAAGTTTTCTCTCATTTCATTACCACAAAGATCCTAGGCAATGAATACAAACTCTTGATTACCATGATGAATTATGGGAGTGTTGTGAATATCAAGATCCCACTCCTTTGTGCAAAGCCAATTTCGCATTTGAGTAAAAGGATCTAGGTGTCCTTTACTACAAGTCGTATCTTTCACCTTTTCTCAATACTTAGGGTACTTTTCATGATTGCAAAAATGTTGAAATGATATAATTTAAAGTAATTGACACTATTATCATTACTTTTCATGCTTTGAATTGTACTTGTAGGAAAAGTTCGACACTATTATTATCTTTTTCATGTTTTGAATTGTACTCGTAGGAATGATTGGAATGCTCCTCTTCATCAAGCTTCAAATACCTCAAGGTAACTATCTTCATTTGTTCCTCGAGAATGATGAAGTGACAACTTGGTGAATGCATTCATTGTCTTATGGTGTCATGTTGGCCTTTCCTAGATTTGTCATGTGCAAATCAAAAGTCTCCTTCTCATGATTTACAAACTAACCCATCAACAAGCTTATTGATCATTGAACAAGGGAGTTCAAATGTCCCTTGGTCATCTTCCATGTAGTCGGTGTGTATCATCACGGAGTTTTCTTAATAATCTTGCAATTCCTCCTAAAATTTGGACATCATTTGTAACTATGGATACATCTTCAACACATTCTTCTTCCTTGGTTTTAGCAACTTCTTGTGGTTCTGATTCTGATTTCTCTTTTGCTGTCATTAATGATTCTTTTGGAATTTGCTCCTCGATTTCTTCCTTAGCCCTTTTTCTTATGTATTCATATAGATTTCTTTTGTTCGGATAATGGATGCAAAGTAACCACCAAGTTCTCGTCAAGGGGAACACCATCTTTGAAATCTTTTGACAACCTTTGGTATTTGTCAATAATTTTGGACCCCAAGTTTGTATAATTATTCTTGAATAGGATCCATGTCCTCTTCTTTTTGTAGACCTTCAAATCTCTTTCATTAGAATGCATCGATCATTTTATCTTTACCCTACAGGCTGCAAAGATCAATGCTCTAATACAAATTGTAATGTTCCTTTTTGGGATATTCCTGATATTTTCCTTAAAACAATAATATTTACTCAAAATGATAATAACTTTATCAAAAAATTAAGAATTCATGAAAATATTCAAATCAATAAATCATAGCACAATTCTCAAAGTCAATCATATTGTGAATTCTTTGGAAATACTTACAAATCTACTGAATTAGAGGTTTTTGTCCTTCCAACTCTTAGTCCACCTTGAAGGGTTTTTGTCCTCCTTGAACAAGATTCAGGTTTTCGTCCAAACTTGATAAGAGCAATAAGGGTTTTCATCCTTATCCACTTGTGAACTTGGAAGGGATTTCATCCTTCCTATTTGCAAGATACTTCCTCAAATTGAAAATTGATTGCTTCATGAATTTGTTAGATTATGCTTATTGATTTTGCTGATTGATATTTCTTGATGGATTGACAAGTAATTGTTTGAATGATGCTTGAATGATTTGTGCTTGAATAAATTAATGCTTGAATGATTTGATGATTGAATGATTTGATGGTTGAATTATTTCATGATTGAATGAATTGATGTTTGAATGATTTGATGCTCGATGTATTGATAGACTTATTGTTGTTTGCTTGATTAATCTTTTTGATATTTTAATTGCTTGATTCATCTTTTTGATATTTTAGTTTCTTGATTTCTTGATGGATAGATGAGTGATGATTGCTAATTGAATGTCAATGAACTGAATTACCCTTCATATCCATTTCTTGAAGGAGTCACCACCCTTCACAATTAATGAGTCACCACCCTTCATTGCTGCCTTTTGAGAATAATAATTTATTTCCAAATTGATTCATTCATTCATTCCCCATTTTATGATTTCTCCACAAGGAAATGATCTCCCTTTTATATCTTATTATTGAGGGTGTCACAACCTTTCATATTTGAAGGAGTCACAATCTTTCACAGTAGGAGTCACATAATATTTATTCTTAATTGATTGATTGAATGATGTTATGGATGTCCTCCTCAAATGAAGTGTTCTCCCTTTTATATCTCAAGTTTTAGGGAGTCACACCTCTATTGCCTTTGCAATAGTTACAACCCTTCATCACTGCATTCAGAGAATAACAATTTAATTTAAATAAGTTAATTTGCTAGTGATGCTATCTATTGCTAGCACCACTTTATTATTAGATTAATTGTATATGATGTGGGTTGTAATATTTACTTGTAACCAGTCATAATAATTCTTCACAATTGATCCTTTCCTTCTAGATCTACCTTCCTTATAGACCTTATCTTGCTCAAGGTACACAACCCTTCATATGTTGATTGATCATTCTTAACAACTTAATCTTTATTTAATTCCAGTTTGGTGTAATATTAATTATCTTCTTTTAGGTGCTTCACTGAACTTATTCTAAACCTCTCCAAAGGTGGCGACTTAGGCAAAGGATTTGTAGAGTCTTCAAAGAATGACTCGATTCTCTCTTAACAGCAAATGCCCTCTAGTGTCTTGAGATTTCTTTTGAAACATAGGCTGCAGACATTTAGGAATAAAAGGGGACATTACAATCCACCATGCCCAAGATTGCTTGTCCTCAAGCAATCACAAGCTAAGATGCTCCTTAAGTTACCAAGATCCCAAATCAACCTTGTAGATTTGTAATTCGTAGACATTGCTCCTCCTTGTGATGCAATTAGCTTCTGCTACAATAGTTTGATATAATTAGGAATTGAAAACTCTACATCTAGTGACACTTTTCTCGTTGTCTTGGTTATGTCCGACTATATACTACAACGATGTTCCTAGAGAGCAGTTTTTAGTATACGTTCCTCAACTCGACTACCAATAAGGTTAATACCATCCTCTAAAGCATGAGAACATAACAAAAGAATCATAACATGAAGTATCCCAACCCTTATAGGATATTTAATTTTCTGCTCTTGACTGATATTTTCAATTTGTTTAATGTTCCATTTGATCAAACACAATGCATACTATAACATGTGTAATGATTGACATTCAATATATATAATGCAATACATGTCTGAAAGTCAACATTATGATATTCCAACAAGTAAATAAGTCTGATTTACGATATACGATTGCTCAGAAATAAATAACAGACTTACACAACCTCAGAAAGCATCAATAAATTGCTCAGAAAGATGTTAATAACAGGTACCTAGCTCCTAATAGTTTCTGATTACATTTAGAGGCCTCAGCATATCAGAAATTAGCTACAAAATGATTGAAACATAGTATCCATTACAGGACCAGACTGGTATTCGACCTTGCACTTGTCTGAGCATGATTAATGGTTCTAATTTGATAGCATGATACTCTCGGAAAATACACAGCAGCAGCAATAAGATTTAAACAGCAGACTTAATGACAATTTTTTAGCACATTATAGACTGAAATACATGTGCAGCAGCTTCATACATGCTACAGCAGGTTATTAATTCTCTTCCCTAGCATTTAAACACATTGCAGACCTAGAAACTTGAGAGAATATGCTCAGACCTGGATATCATGCTGCCAGGAGCCACAAAAGAACTCTAACTGCTACAGGAAGGTCTCAGGAAGATTGCATACTACAGAAATCAGTCTCTTATTCGCCCAGCACCCTTGTTCAGGCCCTAACAACCCTCATTGATGATGCTCAGTCTGAAAACAAGCAAGAATGATACTTCCACATACAGCAAATCATTTCTGAGAAGTCACGCCCTTCTCTATTGTCTTAAAACTCCCCACACCAGCCACATCCTGACTCAGAATGTTCAGTATCTCTGCGCCTAGGGTTTACAGGTGCAACTCTCCCTCCTGAGAAAGAACTCACAATGATCTGAAGACACTCGTTGTAACCAATAAACTCAGTGAAGGTGACACCCTTGTAGTCTGCTAAGAAGATTTCGACCAGACCACAAACCCCTGCTCAATGCTGTAATGTCGCTTTTTTCAGCATGATCTTGGTTGATGATGGTTAGCCTATTACTCAGACTCTTGTAGGCTGACAATTCTTGGTTAGGGAGTCAGTGGCCGTTTTGGTGGGTAATTGACGTTCCCACTCCTTCATTCCAGTAGCGGATTCAGTGCAGGCATCTGTAGTGCAGTGTTCGCCAGCTTCTGACATCACAGAAAAATACTGAGTTTAGAGAGAGTTATGATTATTTAAGTGGTTAAGTTAATTATTTAACTTAAATGGAATATTATAAAGTCAATTTGACTTTATAAAAAGATTAAAAAATCACTTAAATAAATCTAAAAGTGACTTACGGTTTATAAAGTGATAAATTAAATCACTTAAGTGACTCAAAAGGTGCACCCACTTCAAAGATTTAATTTATAACTATTGAAAAGGTAATTAAATACATTTTAATGTATTTAAATGACCAAAAGTGTGTTGCTCTTCAAGAAGTGCCTGCGTTTTTGCATAAAAGGGAGAAATTGCAAATCAAACTCATCTTTGATCATTTGACTTTGCATAATTTATTCTTCTCTGTGGATTTTTGTCTGAGGACAAGGGTTTCAGGAAAACCTTCAAGATTTCTTTTCAACAATTTCCAATTTGAAATAAGGTTCCAATTTGAAATAAGGCAGTAGGCTTCACTTTTGGACGCCATTCTTCTGCAGAAGGTTTGATTCAGAAAGGACTCTTAGGATCTTCAAAAATTCATACTTTGTTCTTGCTTGGCGTACTCCTTTGGGAAGGCGTGATTCTCCTGCAGGCTAAAACGCCTTCATTTTTGCCTGTTTCTTTCTTGCATCCTTGGCGCCTAGCTTCTACAATTCATTTGCCTCAGTTTCCAAGGTGGAGAAATCATTTTGTAGTCTTCTACACTTGGATTTGTCAGTTTTCACCATTCCTGGCTAGCAAGTGAACTTAATTTCTTATTTAAATAATCTGGAGCATTTCAGGTATGTTTGTAACTTGTAATCTCTTTGTTTCAGTTATTTAATACCTTTTGCACTTCCATTCTATAAATTTTAGCTCAGGTTTGAGTTTTATGAGCATTTATGTGAAATCGCCCCTTCTACTTCTCTCTAGAAATTTCTCTTAAAAACTAAAAAACATAAAAAGATAAGCAAAAATATAGGGGTTTGGATTGGGAGCCAGCAGGGCTCATCACAGTGGTATCAGAGCTTTGATCCTGCCAGCCTGTAGGGTTAGCAGTTTCTATGCGGTCACATCAGAACAAGTTTGACAGGTACTACTCACGCAGGGGTCCTGGTTATCAGATAAGTACTTTTGAACCGTTTCCAGCATTTCCATTTGACGAACAAGACGAAGATTTAGAGTTGGATAACATGGCTGAAAGAGATGAGGAAGGACCATACAGGAACCATATTAATGACGAGGACACGGAGGCCAGAGATGTACTGAGAGGCCTTGTTGCAGGACAGGAACAGGTGGTGAATATCCTCCAGCAGCTAAGTACCAACGTCCAGAATTTGAGCATTCAGAGAGGACCGAATTGGGATCCAGATCAGGAAGGTAGTGTACATGGAGATCGACAAAGGAAATTTACTCCAGTATGCACCTATGACAGGCCTACTCGGCCAACATTTATTAGAAATGATCCTATTGAGGAGAATGTGGCTAAGAGAGGTGATGTGAATTTTGCAAATAACATCATGACACAGCATGATGAGTGGGATGCTTTGCCCCAAAGAGTTAAGGATCACCTTAACTTCGACAGATTTCTAAGCCAGAAAAGAGAGCATGGCAGGAACTGGACAAATAGGAGGCCTGAAAACAGGTATAATGATCTAAGGCAGGCTACCAACAAACTTACTTTAACTAATTTTGATGGCAATGGCAAAGTCACAGCTCGAGCCTGGGTGAGCAAACTAGACACTTTTTTGACACTACGTCCAATGGCAGAAGAGGATGCCATAAGATTTGCAGCACTTCACCTGGATGGCGTGGCACATGACTGGTGGCACCATGGCATGGTCACACTCCATCATGATAGGATCACTTCTTACCAGGAATTCACTGACAGATTGGTTGAGAGGTTTGACAGGCGTGATCCAGAACTTTGCTCAGCTGAAGCAGTTGGGTAGTTTGGAGTCTTATATTGGTGAGTTTCAGAAGCTCTCGGTTATGGTTACCGGAATCTCAGAGAGGAGACTTGTCATTCTATTTGTAGAAGGTCTCCATGAGCCAATGAAAGGTTGGATCAAGGCATTCGACCCACCTACCTTGCACGAAGCTATGAGAAAATCTCGTAGCATGGAACTTATTGCTTCACGTGGTAAGTTCACTTCAAATGAAGAAGCATCTTCATCCTAGAGTGATAGCAAATCAGAATCTAAGAAATCAAAAAATGTTGATGAAAATGCAGCTCCATTGGACCGAGAAACAATAAATGATTTGCATAAAAGGAAGCTATGTTTCTATTGCACAGCTCCTTATGACCAAAACCACAATTGTCCTCTTAAACCTAAGGGTACAAATAGACAAATGGAGTGGTTTTATGAGGGTGATGACATTGCTGATTTAACGGACCAGCAAGCTGGTTTTAAGGATGGGAGTATGCCATCTATCATTCTCATCAATGAAAAAAGTGAGAAGATAGAACAAGAGATTCTAGAGGAGGGTTATCATTTTGCTTCTAGTTCCGTGGGGTCAGAGGTATTTGATTGGGATCAGAACAGTTATGAGGCTTAGTTTGTAAACAATCCTCTTTATGAGGCAGATGCTACATCTTCTTGTGATCATCCGCTCTTTGAGGTGGATGTTGATTCTACTCTTGACCCTAATTTAGGGGTGAGCTTTGATCATAGTATCAGAGATTCCGTTAGTGCATCGGGATTTTAGACGGAGCCCGTTGAGAAGGTTCCCAGTGTGTACATGGTCAGGAGTCTACACAGTTTCACTTTCAGTCATCATGTACATGACCTGTTTCGGATGCACAATTCTGGTATGCACGTGTTAGAAATGTTGGATGATAGCATATCTCGTGCAGTTTTAGGGAGCAAGTGTTGTCAGCAGTTTGACTTGCTTTCTTATGAGTTCCTCTCTCCTGTGACAGATGGTGTTGAGATTAACAGGGTACAGCATGATGATCCAGCTGATCAGATTTGGGAGTTACAGGAGACAATTGATGACAGTAGGGACATTTTACGGCACTATCCTTGGGATCCTAGTGGAGTGGTTGATTCTTTGTTGTTGAGATTGCTTGCGGACAAGCAATTTCCAAGAGGGCGAACTGTAATATCCCCTTTTTCAGCATGATCTTGGTTGATGATGGTTAGCCTATTACTCAGACTCTCGTAGGCTAACAGTTCTTAGTTAGTGGCCATTTTGGTGGGTAATTGATGTTCCCACTCCTTCATTCCAGTAGCGGATTCAGTGCAGGCATCTATAGCGCAGTGTTCGCCAGCTTTTGACGGCACAGAAAAATATTGAGTTTGGAGAGAGTTATGATTATTTAAGTGGTTAAGTTAATTATTTAACTTAAATGGAATATTATAAAGTCAAATTGACTTTATAAAAAGATTAAAAAATCACTTAAACAAATCTAAAAGTGACCTAAGGTTTATAAAGTGATAAATTAAATCACTTAAGTGACTCAAAAGGTGCACCCACTTCAAAGATTTAATTTATAACTATTGAAAAGGTAATTAAATACATTTTAATGTATTTAAATGACCAAAAGTGCGTTGCTCTTCAAGAAGTGCCTGCCTTTTTGCATAAAAGGGAGAAATTGCAAATCAAACTCATCTTTGATCATTTGACTTTGCATAATTTATTCTTCTCTATGGATTTTTGTCTGAGGACAAGGGTTTCAGGAAAACCTTCATTGGAGAGCGTCAATTCTTCATTGAATCTGTAATTGTGAGGCTGTGAGATACCAGTTGAATGATTACCTATGAGAGCTTCATCCAGAAGTTCATTTGTGCTTCATCAAATTTCTTTTCAGCAATTTCCAATTTGAAATAAGGCAGTAGGCTACACTTTTGGACGCCATTCTTCTGTAGAAGATTTGATTCAGAAAGGACTCTCAGGATCTTCAAAAAGTCATACTTTGTTCTTGCTTGGCGTACTCCTTTGGGAAGGCGTGATTCTCCTGCAGGCTAAAACGCCTTCATTTTTGGTTGTTTCTTTCTTGCATCCTTGGCGCCTAGCTTCTACAATTTGTTTGCCTCAGTTTCCAGGGTGGATAAATCATTTTGTAGTCTTCTACGCTTGGATTTGTCAGTTTTCACCATTCCTTGCTGGCAAGTGAGCTTAATTTCTTATTTAAATAATCTGGAGCATTTCGGGTATGTTTGTAACTTGTAATCTCTTTGTTTCAGTTATTTAATAACTTCTGCACTTCCATTCTATAAATTTTAGCTCAGATTTGAGTTTTATGAGCATTTATGTGAAATCGCCCCTTCTACTTCTCTCTAGAAATTTCTCTAAAAAACTAAAAATAATAAAAAGATAAGCAAAAATATAGGGGTTTGGATTGGGAGCCAGCAGGGCTCATCACAAATGCATTCTGAGTATATCTCTTTGCAATAATATTTCACAAAGTAGTCATCCCATCGAACTATTAACAGATGTAAATATAAACCCTCAAACTGAACTTTTCAAATCCTTATCTTGAATCTTTCCTGTAAATCGTTGAAGCACAAATGTGACTCCTATATGAAGCCACCTGCAGGAGCAATCCTTGGGTGGTATTGCACACCTGTAGATCACTGAAACCGGGAGAGTCTACGTTCTCCAAGAGCGAAAACCAAGTTGAAACCCTCGTTTCTCTTCTTCTCAGCAAAAGCAATCAAGTTTGATAATATATGAATGAGTGAATTGAAATGCTTTTTGAGTACCTTTTATACTCCTTCCCCAAAAGCCACGATTTGTCTCGCTTTTTAATATATTTTAATATTTGAAACATTTGCTTTTGTTGATCATTAATAAAATAATATTATTACTCCTGTGTGGCGTACCCTTCAAGTGCACTTAATATTTAATTATCTCATCAGTAACTGATTCTGCCAACACCATGAGGTAACTCACTATGTCCTCTGCTCACTGGACTGGCTTACTATAAATAGTAAGGTTGGACTCAAACATCCAAGTGACTCACTAAAAATAGTAAGTGTGTATAAACAGAGCCTGAAACACCTTAAGAAGGTCCTCTCTTAATATCGCTAAGCACTGGAGAAGAGAACACTGCAAACTGGCACCTGAAGAACAAGATAACTCCCACATAAGGCCCCCAAAACATCAACATTAGCCTATGAGGACCCAATGATAGGCTAATCCACCAAACTCAGACATTGGCTAAAAAGGGGACAATACATTACAATATGTCTACACCTTGCCATCATGTATGTAATAAAAGATGAGACATTTTAAGGAATTATCATCAAGCTAATATATGTAGTTGCATGTGCAAGGTGTGTTATCAGCTACATAGAGGTCTTATGTAGCTAGTTTATCTTGACCTAGTGACAAATAATGAGGTCAAATGTACTTTTGGGTATAGCCATTGTTTGTTTTATTAGTTGTTCATTTTATTTGACCTAAATACCTATTAAGCTATACATTTGGGAACACCCTCTCGGGTTTAAGCTGAGCCCAATATGTAAGAGAGATTACTCACTCTCATTGTAGGCCTTTAATCATCGTCAATTTTTTTATGAACCCTACTTCACCCTCTTGAAGACACCCCAAGCCCTTAAGGTGTAACAATAGTGCTAGGATTGTGGAACCACAATTTCTCCCACATAGAAGTTTTGTTAAGTTTATCAAGTCCCTCTCTTCATTTTTCTTTGCTTTTTTCATGTGGATTTTCAACAAACATCTATATGTATGCTTCAGCTTAATGTCCAGACACCCCATCCTTTTCTACATCCCCGCTTTCTCCCATTCCCTTGATCCCCTCCCTATTTCCTTTTTGCAGACTTGTAGGTTTCTAGCAGACTTCTTCCATTTTCCCTCCACCTCTAGACATCTTGTAATGTCCCCCCCTTAACATATAGTAATAAAAGTTTAAAATAAATTAATGCTTGGTTCTTATGTTAGAAATTTAATAAAGCATTAATTTATTAATTACCAAGAGGATATAAGGTATTTTATGAAAAAAGTTCAAAAATGTCCTTTTGGTTGCGTTGAGGGAATAAAAGTTAATTTGTTGAGTTCTTTTAAAAAATTAAGGGAGCTTCAAGAATTGGGAGATCAGTTACTTTCGTTGGCTAGAAAAGGCAGAAAGGTTTCTCAGGTGAGCATGCTAGAATTTTTGGTTGAGAAGGAATTGCAGAAACCATAGTTGGCAGACTCGCAGAAAACTCGGCAAGTTTTCAAAAACTCGCGACTTTTTTTTAAAAACGAGTTTTTTTGAGAAAACTTCATAGAGTTTTTCTGGGAAGCGGAGTTTTAGGATTTTAAAACTCTTGAGGTTTTGAGTTTTCAAAGCTTGGCTATGGAAACAAGCTAAACGTCTTTTATTTTATTAAGCATTTTTAGTTTCGAGTTTTTCGATTTTGAGTTTTAAAAAACTCTCCAGTTTTTCCCTTGGCGAGTTTTTTGTTGGGGCGAGTTTTCCAACTATGGCAGAAACCTTTCGGGACTTTATGGAGACGAGAACCTCCATAGGGAATATTACCTTCAGTGTTGGAAGATACATCTTGGGTAATTTTGAAGGTTTGAACAATTGAAGCTATCTGAAGATTTCAATTCAAATTGTTTCGTTGAGAAGAAAGGAAAAAATCTGTGCAAGTTAAATGTCAGAGCATTTGTAATTGGGAGGCTTGTTGTCGGCTATTACATTGTATGCATTAGACGTGGTGCTGCTGAGCCATAGAGTAAGACAAGTGTTATTGGGAATCTTTCTGGAAGCATATTATTAACAGGAATGCTCACACCAGCTTGAGAATCGTAGAAGAAGGAATCATGGTTGTATTAACAGGCGGCAATATTATCGGGCTAGGTTGCTGAGTTACTTATGGCCAAAGATTTGAAGGTTTGTTGCATAGATTGGTCTTTCAAAATGCATATCATCATTCCTAGATGGGTGATTTGTTTCTTTGTGTGGAAGACTTACCACTACTTTGAGATTCACATGTGTTCCAAAGGACGTGAACTTATTCCTGGACGTGTAGAAGAGTAATAACTTGCGTATGTGTTCCTGTTGTGTGCGAGTCATCAGAAAAGGCAATCCCATGGTTTTGAGGCTAACGACTGTGAACCATTGAAGTCTACAAAGTTTTTACTGATGTCTATTTTTATACAGACTTTGTAAGAAAGCGGGTCTCCCAGGTGTGATGGGAAGATATTTGAAGGTTTGATAAGCCCGCAGTTTATACTCTCTGAATTTCGTGTTTTTTCCTGTACAGTGACGGTCAAGCAATAATCTGCTGTTAATCATTGGAAGATCATTCATTCATCTAGAGCATGTTTTTTACTGTCTTCTAGGCTACTGTTATCTTCTTATTCGTTGGAATTCAGAAAATCTGAAGTGAGTCGACTTTATATCTGAGCAATTGGTGTTCACTGTTAATTCTCCTGAGTTTGTATTTGCTGGAGGCCTGAGTGGTGATTTGCTGTAATGAAAAATCAGTGCTGAGCATATATACCAGTTTGTTGCTACAGTGTTAAAGGTCAAGACAATGTCTGTTCCCTTATTTTGTAATTTGCGAATCAGTTGTTAATTTTCAATGCACTGTTATTTTGAGTCTTTCTTTGGAGTTACTTTGTTGGAAAAATCTGGAAACTGTCATTTGCATTTTGGCATAAAAAAACTCAAAACCAAGCAAAAAACACATTCAAACCGTATCTCCGAAAACTCAGTTTCGCAAGTCACATGAAAAAAATTTAAACTATATTTGGGGTAGCACATTTCACATCTAGACATCTCATTCCTCAATCATTTTTCACATTTTGTCCAGTTCCCTTTTTTGTGGAATCCTATTGCACTTTCGGACATCTTGACTTCCACAAGTTCTACCTCCACTTCCCTTCGCTGGTTTCGCATGTTTTTCCCACATCCTTTTCAATCCCTCTTGCAGAGTTTTGATGGACTTCTTCCATCTTTTTGCTGGCCAAAATGACACATGCAACACAAATAGAGTGAAATCACCCCTCTCCTAAAAACACAGCTAACCTAATGACTATATTATCTCCAAGGTCCCCTAGGAGTTTGATCAGAACCCTGTTGGATGAATTTAGTTGGTCAATGTGATCTGTTTATTTAAGGGGCCTTTGTTGGTTATACCATTTCTTTAGTCTGGAAAATAATTTTCACTTCTATTATATCTTTTTTATATTTTTTTTTTAAATTTTTTTGTGTTTTTTTATTTTAAATTTCTAATCTAATCTATTCTAACATATTATAAAAAAATATTATAAGAGAATTGTGTTAACGAGAATAATAATAAAAGTGTAAACTCAATATTCTGATTTTTTAGGAAAGTTAGTAATCTGCAATACTATAATGAGATTTAACTCAATCAATTGTATTGCAAATGTGAGATTCAAAAGGATTTGTATGAGAAACAAAAACAAACACATCAAATTACTATATTGCACATGCAAACTTAATGCATTATTCTAATAACTCTTTCAAACAGATTTGTCATTAAGCATTTTCCACAAATAATCAACATGCAAGATACGAAATAGTGCACTTCACCACTCAAGAGCAAATAAATTTGAAGAAGTTGAAATCTTTATTGATTTGAGAAATTTGATGCAGCCCCAGCAAGACAGCAACACTGGAATCTGACCTTCAAAATTTTCTCTCTAACTAGTAACTATCGTAACTAAAACTAAATAACTTCTAAAATTATAAAGAAAAATAACTAAGGGATAGGGATCCTTTTACAATGTTGGGAGGCTCGTTTTATAGTAAAAGAAAAGAAAAAAGATCCTAGTTACGATTGATAGTTTACTGCTTTAAAATATCCATACAATCGTTCTATTTTTGGTGAATCACAAAAAAAAGCAACTATATATATATTAATAGTTCTAGACTTTGTTTTTCTCAAAATAACACATGCAAAAGCACCGTACCAACTCCATGTAAGTTTCTAACAGACCTAGACATTCGTATTTTTCCTCCTCAAATATAGGACCACTTTATAGATGCAATGGGACACATTTACATTTAGAATTTTCATTTTCAGCACCCATGGAGACAAAATAATGAATTAAATTTAAAAAAAATGAAAGGAATCTTATATTACCAAAAACAGTAATGATGTTTTTGCACCAAATTTTGAATTTCAAACCATCTTGATGCCTTTTGTTTCCACTGATATTCTGCCCAAGCTTGTCTCACCCAGACCATCTAACCAGTGTAACCTAAACTTATAATCTTCAAAATCTTTTGTGAATACTCTTTTCTATTTCATGCCAAACAAGTCCTTTTCAACGACTCTAAAATTTGCTTTAATTTACATACATTTATCCAAAATAGTGTCATCAAAATTTGCAACTTGATTTAACTTGTCTTTCATCTTCTTCCAAAGGCTTTCTTTGATCATTTCTAGTAAATCGAGCCCATGTTCTCCCTAATGTACATGTTCAAGACTTATTATATCAACTATAAAATCCTCGAAATTGCACATAACTTGATATATTTCTTTTTCCTCTCTTAGTATCTTTGTAATATACTCAGTTATTAAATCAAGTTTAAAGGCAATTACCTCCAAGCAATTATGTGTAGAATCTAGCTCTTCATCTTGCAAAATGCCTTCAACTTTCAACTGTTCTAAGCCCATTCTATTCATTGCTCGTAATATTGAAATATTCTTTTAATAATTTTCTTCCTCAGTCTTCAACCCCTATACAAATGAGTCAATAGTTTTCTCAAATTGATGGAACCTGATCGTACAATTGACAGCCTTGATCTATTACTTTGTTGGCTTCATTCAAAAATCTACTGATCCATGATCTATAGCATCAAACCCCTTCTTCATTTTATGCAGAGAATCAACCTCCTATACTTACCAAAGTACTTTGTTGCTAAGATACTGGAGTAATTAACTCTCTAATAAACATCTTCATTTGCCCAGTTGCTCCTTTAACTCCATTTTTGTCTTTTTATCTTTATCCATTCTCATTTTCAATGTTTCTACTACAGTATCTAAGGTAGCTACTTTTTCCTCTCTAGATTACTTATCAAGATTGACTCGAGAAATCTGATAATCTACAGCTGTTATTTCCCTATCATCCTTATCTACTACAGAAGTGGCTATTTCTGCAATTATTGCCCTAGACTCATCCATTCTAACTATAGAAAGGTTTCTTGGTTTTCCTAATGTAATAACCTGGCCAATAATTTTTGTTCCAAACTTGCAATGTTGCTGATTTTATCTTGCAGACATTTCGTCAAACACTCTGCATGCAAGCTATTATAGAGAACTTCTGATTGTAAACAGCGGTATCTAAAATTCTAGATCATTTATTCACCATAAAATCACACCAATGGTCATAGAATAGCTAAGGCATCTTGTCAAACAGTTGGCTAACATTCAAAAGAGTTGGAAACAATTACAATGAACACCTCCAAAACACTTGTCAACACTGAATAATGGTTGGGCACTATTGAAGATGACAAGAACCTGTTGCTTTTTGAAATTTGACTAAAGTCTGAAAAATTATAAGATTCTCCAAAACTAGAAGTTGCATTGCAACTCCTAGAGATCCGAAACCATTCTCAAACATCTTGAAACTATATACATGATATATAACTTAAAGTATAGGAAATAAATGTCCATATGTAAATGTTACTTATACTTAAATGTTTATTTCATGTACGGCCCTGAATGATATGACCAGCAAATAAGTGTAAATCTGTTTCCAATCTGTCTGTAGCATTCCATAATAGTCATGCCTATCTCCAAGGTGACCCCACAAGGCCTCACACCCCACACAAGAACTGTTGCGACCCCTTATTACTCTCACACCTACCTCAAGGAATAGTGGCGGCCAGCACAAAACCCACGACCCCTCTCCAATATGCAACACCTTGCCTCTTATGTGTGAAGTGACCAGCAATGGAGTTCACAATATCACCCAACTCTTTGGCTGTCTGGAAAACCCTCACACCCAGCAATGTATAATATCTTCCTCACCAAAACATTCACAACTGGCATCCCAAAATCAGCACCTGACACTTCATGTGGGTGGTGCCAAAGATAATAGAAAATATATTTTCCACCTAAAAATAGGAGAACCAATAATTTATCGTTTGCCAACAAACCTTTGATAAATTACATCCAATTATTGTGCCCAATTGTGAATATGAAACCACCATTAAATATTTTTTGCACACATTGTGACTCTAAATGAATCACAAAGTACTGGCTAGGGAGGAATCTTTCACCACCGAAACCAATCTTACCTTAGAGTTTTGACTAAGGTGGAAGAAATGAAATAGAGTAAAATGAAATATTTTGAATGAACTTCTCTTCCAATTACCCTTTTATAAGCACTTTTGGAACTTTCCAAAAATTATAATTTTAAATCACCTTTTGGCTTTTAATTATAATCATTCATCTCCATAAAAGTGACTTTATTTTATTATTTACTTTTTTTAGCACTTAAGTCACTTAAAATTCACCTCTATAAATAATTAATTTAAGTTGTCTTTTCATTCACCTTTTGACAATTTAAATATTAATTATTTAATAGTTTAAATATTTTTCGCACATCCACCCAAACTTGTGAAAAATATAAAAATGGCCTGTAAGCAAATTTAGATTTTGCAAACATATTTTGAAGCTCACTGAAAATCCAATGAAAATTGATACTTTCCAAAAATAGAGTACTTCTCCAAGAAGTGTGGAAAGCACCTAGAATGTTGAAACTACTCTCGAAAATAACCAACAAATTCAACTTGATCTCTTGAACACAATGCCACTACTATTTGATATCCATTCCAAAAAGGTTGGCACTCTCCAAGAAAATTGGAGATTCCAAAGATGTTGGAAAGGCTATAAAAAGGGGACATTACACCTACCCTTTTCTACTTGGACTATTATTGATGCAATGTCTAGTGGTTTCACCACTACTTTCTACCTCTTATCCATGTTCAATTTCAGCAAAGTACGAACAATAGGTTGGTCCTAAATAAATTGACCTACCAATTTGGGCAACTCTTATTGCTAAAGACTATCTTGTTCCTCAAGGACTTCCTTTTGTTATTCCTATTCTTGAACCACATTCTCTTCTTCCATCTCCACCATAATTTCATCAATCTTGATTGTTTCTTCCTCTACATTGTCTTCTATAGATGCCTCTTTATTGTCTTCATTCAGTGGCTCTTCAACTTCAATAATTTCCTCGATAGATGTAATACCTAAAGTCAAAGGAGGTAGTTGAGTCAACAAAATTTGTTGTCCATGAAGAAGTTGTTCTTCAATTTCTCTAGCCATTGCTTTCATTTTATCTTGTTCTACCTTATCCTCCTCCTTCTAAACTAATGGAGCAAATACCTCAATTGGAGGTGAACTGATTGGTGATGGAGTCCTTTCAAAAGAGGAGCTAGATTGATATTTTTTCTCTTTTTGCATTCTCTACTATGTTGTCCTTTGTGAAGTTGTGGCTACAAGCTCTCCTTGAGTAGGCACTCCTTGAGAATCAGTTGGGTACAATACCTCTAATGGGGTATATCCAAATCCTACCACCACCCCTACCTCAACTGCCTCATATATTACCCTTGCATTGTCTAGAGCTTCTTGCAACTTTTCTATAGTTATATCTTCTAGAATAGTCTTTGTATTTTCCTTCCTTTGAGGTCTTCTTGGGCTTCTTGAACTCCTTATTCCCCAAGGAGGATTCACCTTTCCTTTCCCTTTTCCTATCTTTCTTCTTCTCAAGCTGTCCAACTTTTTGTTTTTAACCAAGATAAATTGAAATCCTCAATAGTTTTGCTTATTATACTTATAGAAAGATCCTCTTTTGTTGCCTGATTTATGGTCTAGATTGGTTGATTATCAACATATTAAAGATTGTAAACAAGATTCAAAACGTTCTCATCATCGGATAGCTCAAAGGGGATATTCCTCCAATCTTGAGAGCTCTCATATACTTGACATTCATTCTACAAAAGACTCTTTTTCGAACATCATGATCATTTGGCAATCATCCCAAAAGTCTTCAATATTGGATTCATGGCTATGTCTTGATCCAAATATTCTTTGTACCTTTCCCTTCGGATCATAATTTACTCTGGATGCAAACATTATAAAATTCATTGCTCACAACTCTTCATCCAAAGCTTTAGCACATACAACTATAGCACAAGTGTAGAATCTCAATGTGAAAGGAATTAGACTCCGAATTTATTCTTCTCTATAAATTTCTTGTGTACCTCTATATCTATCTTGAAAATTCCAACAATATAACCTTATCACTACAAAATCTTGGTAAAAGATATGTAGCCCCAATAAATCTTGCTATTTTAATATATGTGGTTTTGGGAAACTAGATGAACCAATGTCCCCATCTTGTTATGTTGTTACACCCCGAATTCTATAGCTATTATTTCATAGGGCAAATTGATTGTAACAGATGAATCAATATGATGAATAAAACAATGATGTTCTTGTTATCAATAATGGTGTTCTGTTTAAATGATGGTTTCATTTGATTGTTACTTCTATTGATTTAATTCTTGATTAAATGTTGCATACAATTATGGAATAATGTTATTCTAACTTGTGAGATGTTTTTACCTTGTTATGAGCATATGACTGCCGATGTCATGTCATGGTGTGCAGGTATGAAGACTGTTCCTCCGCACAGAGGAGAGACATCATTCGGGGAGGAACTTGGTTGGGTAAACAGTAACGATTACCAATTGAGCTTACACACACGTCAGTATAGGCTCTGAGAAACCATGTCAGTTATGATTGGTCTAGATAAGTCATCCTTAGGCTTTAGGAGTTATGTTTACTTCTTTATGCTTTGAAAATGATGATTACTCATTTGTCTGACTTACTATGCTTTAACCTTAATGTGGAAAACGTGAATGGATATATGTTAATAGGTGAAGTGAGTATGTGAATACATGTATATAATGTACACGTATCCATATGTATATATATGTCAATACATATGTATGCTCAGAAAATGGATATGCCCATATGTACGTATCGACATGATATACATACATTTACGTGTACACTGTGTACAATGATATACATACCCACGTTACCTATTGCTTGTGAATAATGATGTTAATAATAATATTTGATTGGAATTTACATATAATCATATTTACATGAATACGTATGTATGTATATTGAAAGTATGTTGACTGGCTCGCAATATACATATGTAACAATTAATACGTATAAGTGTAAATATTTAAATATGTAAATGTTTATATATTTAATAATATATACGTATATATTTATATTATAGTTTTACTTAAATATATATATATATATATATGTATATATGAAAATATATTTAAATAGTAATATTTAAATATATATATATATACATATATATCAGAGTAAATAAATCTATAATAAAAATATATAAATATATATATTAAATATATAAGAATAATTGAATTTAATATTATTACCTTAAGTGATTTAGGAAATCAATTTTATATTACCTTGGGTAATTTTGGAAATTGAATTTTAAAATACCTTGGTAAAATTATAAAACGATATTTTTTCTTTGCAAAATAAAGTCTTTATTATTAAAAACTTAATATTATTACTTTGAAAATATTTGAATAAGTCAAATATGAAGTATCAAATATTTGATGTTTTTATTGAAACGCATCAAACTCGTGAACACATTTTGAATGGAAAATATTACATTTGAAGACTTTATAAAAAGGGAATATTAAAGATTTTTGAATCGCACCTCCTTAAAACACAATGGCAAATATTTCATTTGTGACTTTAATAGAACATTTGAAAAAGAGGAAAATACGTATTAGGGATTTTATTCCCGTGCAAAAGAATACAACGCTTGTAAAATCGCGCGCCTAGAAAAGCTCGCGCCTAAGACACATGGTCTACGACTTGGTCTGAGGAATAATGCAAATGTTGTTCTTTAGGCATCAAGAATGGCGACGTGGGTTGTTCCAGGCTCAACCTCTCATTTGAAACGAATTTTTCAAATCATTTATCTCAAAATACCTTAAAATTCTGAAGACGCCTTGAGCTGTAGACTTATCAAATTCGCCATGTGAAGTTTGTTGAAGGGAGAAGGATTAAGTTGAGATTTTCGCCACAAATTTCTCAAGAAGTTTCTCAACATTCAGTGCTGGTTGCTTGGACGCCTTAGGATGAGGAGTTTGTTGAGTTTCTTAAAACTATATAAAGGTTGCCTTGTTCATTCTTCATCACACCAATTTGGATTTCGAAATCCATCTTTTTGCAAGTGAGCATTTCTATGCTTCTTTGAAATTCGATTTTGTTTCTAAGAGTTCATATTTTCTAAGCATTTTACAATTTCCTAAGAGTCTTCACATTTTTCTGAGAGCAACCTTAATACTGTGAGCAATCCATAGTTCTAAATATTGAGAACTTTACAAATTCCTGAGAGCAATCTTAATTTTTACAAGCTGTGTGTATCAATTTCTAAGTGAGAAAAGAGAGGCGTTGTAAAGGAAATCTGCAAGAGAAGACAACAGCTTGAGGAAGTTTTTCCAAACGCATTCTGAAGTGCTGGAAGTGCCTTGTCATCGTTCTTAAGGGACGCTGAAACAGGCATGAGTTATTCTCAAGTTATTCAAACTATTTTGATTACTTGAATGTTGTAGAATTTGTGTATGTTGTTTGTGCATTATCAAGTAGTTACTAGTTTAACTGCATTCACAGGAAAAGGAGAAAATGAGTTTTCTTTTAATAGGCAGTAAACTGTTAAGGTTGAAGGTCATTTCTTGAATGCAATTTAGATTGTAGAAGAAATGAGCTATTATGAGAAATGTTTACTTAAATTGTGCATTTGAAGTGAATTTATGTGAAGGAATTTGTGAGAAAGTTTTAAATGCATTTAGAATGAAATTTGCATGTTTTGTATTATCTCCATATGAGGAGAATATGATTGAAATAGATACTAAGTACTAGGATGGGTTTGAATGCATCATGAAAATATAAACAATCCACAGCTTTAGTTAATAGGTTAACTCGATGAAGCTTGTGTAACTCCTAGGAATTTTGGTTTCCGGTATAGGAGAAGGATTTTATAGTTTACATGTTATGCTATTCATTCCTAGTAGGATAGTATGGTTGTAGGATGTCTAGGGTGACGGATTCACCCATTGAAGGACAAAACCTATGCATAGAGTAAGGAAGCCTCAAGTCAAATCGGCCCTAAGTAGTGTTTATGATAGATGACCTTCATTCAAAGTACTGAATGAGAATACTTTGGCCAAAGTAGTGAAACGTACGACTGCCACATAGACGTGAGTTAGTTGAGACTACACTGTCAATTCATTGTGATCGAGTACTAGTTGAGATTGTGAAATAGCAAGGTTCTAGTTGTGTAGGACACAGCACTATGCTCAGTTGGTAATCGTTAAAGGATACCCTACCAATCTCTTCTTCGAAGGGAGGGCCATCTATCTAATGATAGGTGTGCGGGGGACTGCATTATAAGTCTGTGGTTGGCGGAAAAGCGCCCGAGTGATGTTTCTCCTCCACAGCAGGCGGCCGATGTACCAAGATTTGAAAGGATGGACTCCTGGACCTTCTTACTTCTATTTGTGCAAAAGCTTACGAGCTATGTATGTAACTGTATTACTTTTGAACTCTGATTTATATTTGCAATGAAAATGAAATTCATGTGGAAACATATTGTAACTTGTACATATTTATCAATAAAGAAAGGAAAATTTTTATTGTATTGTCTTTGTTACTTGTTACCTTTATATGTTTAAAGTGAGATTTGGAAAATGTTAATTTGCGCAAGGAATAGGTCGTTACATATGTGCTATTCGGCTTCAATAGAGAACATCTTCATTCCTGAAAATTTTGATGATAAAAGGGAAGATGAATGTGTCATTGACTAATTTGTACTACCTTTGTGCTTCTTTAAATTCCAATTGCAGATAGAATTCCCAAACCTTGCTTTATCCATCTGCTTCTCCCAGCACTCCCTTTGTAGTCAATCCTAGAAAAATTTCTTGTCTTTCCAACAAATAAACCACATAGGAAGACATTGTGAATTTTTGGCTTACAATGACTGAAGTCAATTGTGCATGAATATTGTCACTAACAAGATGGGTTAATCAATGAACTCATGTTCCTTAAAAATAACCTTCGTGTATTGGAATATCTAGGGTTGGTACATTCTAGTATTGAGCTTATCAATTACCTTATTCATAAAAGTGATTACATCACCAACTTCTTAGTGGAAATCTGATCTAGCAAGATTCTTGGGAATCTTTGTGATAGTCTTTTTTCCTTGATTAACCAATGTCTATTCAAATCCCTAATATTCTCTACTTCATTCTTCTCATTTGCCTCCACTAGTTGTGCTTCTGTTAAGCTTGCCAACACTACATGGAATGGGAGATTCAAGTTGTGTGACATTACCCTAGAATTTATATCCAAAATGATGTTGCCATCTCCATCCCTAGCTGTCCTATTATTTGCATTATACACCTAAGTACAAACTAATATCAATTCTGGGCTCTGCACTATTGAAGAGAAGCTCGCTATATGTGCTAGTCCTGACCTTGATATGATGTTGGGTCTAAGTGTTTGGGAATACCCAAAAGTTCTTTAATGAAAATCCTTAAAGTCCATTGTCCTAAATTTTTCTATAATATCTTGGATTGATGATGCAATCTTGGAAGCCTTAGTGACTCGTTGGAATTCATATTTCATGGTTGTAGGTAGTTTGTCAATCTTATTGGTCATCCTACAATTTAGAAAAAAATTATAATAAATGCAAATAGTCCATTATAAAGCATTAAATTTGTTCAATTCTCAGTTTTCTAGTTCATTTTGGGTCCTTGGTGTAATGTACTGAGTTAAAAAAAAATTTGTATTTTGATAATGTTTGATAAAATGCCAACTGACAAAACATTGTAATATTCCAACTATTTTGTGTATTTATACAAGTGTTTGAAAAAATGACAATAGAGATTGTCATGTCCCCGATTTGGCGATGGCGGGAGATAGTGTTTATCAACACTAAAATGAAATTTAAATATTTTAAATAATATTAAATGATATAATATTAATAAATAAACTACTAAATAATAATATAAATTTAAATTAATAAAAAATAATATTTAAATTGTTCTATGGCCGACTCCCTTGAGTTTGGCGCCCTCAACTAATATTTGAATTTTATTCTTGTAGTGGCCGACCTATTGGAAGGCTAATTTGATTTGGTATTTATGCTAAGTTCCTGGTTAGTTCTCATCATCACGAATTTGGTTTGCTACCATGGCGATCTGCTAAGGGACATAGCCCCCTCGCTGATCACACTCAAGTTGAGATGAAAACCTTGATCTGAGAATTTGTGTTTGTCATTACATATCATCAACAAATTTTGAGTTTATTACCTCTTCCAGCACCGCTTGTTCTCTAAGTCATCTACTCTATTTGCAAGATACCGACTCTTGAAGGGAGGCGATTGAAATGATAGGGTGGCCGAGCTCCACTCTGGCCACCATTCTGCACCACTCCAGGATTTCGTCATCAGTAGAGTCGATACTTTGAGAAGCAATTACCAAGCGACATCCCATACTCTCCTATAGGGTCACGATTCCTCACGGGATTGCTAGATCGAGTACTTTCCTGACTACGGGTAACCAGTGAATATCTGGTTTGCAGTCCCTTTGCGCAGCAATCCTCACCAAAGCATCTAAGGACCAGAAACTGTATTCATCCGAGTATAGACTCATCCAGCAAATACTTCTACTTTGAGAGTTGACTTGCAACTGGGACGGTGAATCTGTATGTGGAGATAGTTTCATATATCTATATATATATATATATATATATATGTTGTAACTACAGGGCTCATTGACCAGATTCTGTTTGTGACTGAACTTCAGTATTACCTTATTTGCAATGCCCTGGATATTATGTTACATGTCGCAATAAATATATAAGTTATGTGTCTGATGCAAGCATACTACAAATCTAAGGAGTGTGCCTTTCCAAGCTAGCATATTACAGTCTGTTTATCTTTAATTCTGAGCAAGCATACTACAAATCTAAGGAGTTTATCTTTCATTCCAAGCTAGCATATTGCAGTGGTATCAGAGCCAGGATCCTGCTAGCCTGCAAGTTTGTTTTTGAGAATGCAAATCTACAACGAATACATGAATGAGGAGGAAGAAGACGATGAAATCGCAATCTCCAAAATTGCTCAATGGTATGGAAGATACCAAAAGTATAAAGACCTTTTTTCATATCAAGAGTATAAAAGAATGGCAGGACTGGCGATACTTGTAAGCGAGGAGATTATCTGCATCATTGATGAGTACTTAGGTGAACCTGAGGATATCAAGGACACTAAACCTTTTGCTAGGTACTACATGACGAAAAGAAAGGAAGAGATCAAGGAACACGACCCAAAGAACTCAATGTTGTTGGAAGAAACAAAATCGGAATCAAAATCACCAGCAGTTACCAGTGAATCACAACCTATGAGTGATCAGGAGAATGACAAGGAGCAGTCAACATGTTCAGAAGTTTGGACTCCTAGCCATACATGTGGAAGCCCAAAAGAGGATGGAGCCATGTTCACAGGATCACTTCAGCCGTATGAAGATAGGGACAAGCAAGAATCATCTTTTGCTCCTACTAGTGGAGAACACATAAGTCTTCATGGTGACCACAAGGTTGAAGGAAATGCCAAACCAGCATTGATTGATCAACTATGTGGAGGTATGACTGCTACTAAAGTTCCATCGGGTGAGCTTAGCATTGCTTCACCAGCCCTACACCTTATTGGTAAGGAAACAATTTGTGCTTTGGACAAATTGGATAGTGAAGATACTCATACACATGAAAGCAATACAGAAATGTTGTCATGCAATGAACAAAGTAACTTTGATGAAGATGAATTGAGGGATCACTTTATGATTGTGCATACACCCTCTAGACCAGCAATTGAAGAAAATTGTGAATCTACTTGTGAATGCCCTACTCTTATGATGATTCCTCTATTGTGGATGGTTATGATGACGTTGGCAATGCCTTGATTAAATTTGATGTTGACCTAGCTACAAAACATGAGTTGTGTGAAAAAGATGTCACAGAGGTAGCTGATTTTGGGAAGCCTGGTTGTGAACATAAACCAGAAATGACAGATCAGTTTTATGATGGCGATATTGAAGACGAATCAAAAATACTGCATGGGGGTTTTTTGTCCTAGGCAATTGAGGATGAGTGATAGTCAAATCATGGCAGCCCTAACTCACTTTGATGACATTCATAAGACGATGGCAGATTTGTGTAAGAAGGCCCTAGGTCGTCTTGAAGGACTCAAAGGAGGTATCTCTCTTGATGATTTACACAGACTCCATGGGAATTTGATGGTAGTGAAGTCAAACTTCCTACACTTACTCGTGGATAGGGGTCATCTTCTTGCACTTGATGACATTTATGTGAATGCCTTGAGAAGGAAGGAAGATGAAGTGGATAAGCTCACTCTTGAGCTTAAGGGCAGCGGGAAGGAGGCAAAGAGTAAAGACACGGTCGAAAGTCTTGAAGAATTCTATGGAGACATTGTTTACAGCCATAGGACTGAGTTTGTAACACACAATTTGCACTTGGAGACATCTCATGGATCAGCACTTGTTGGTAACTATTCCCTCGCAGAAAGGGAGATGATTGAGATCGAGGTGAATCTCACACATGAGCATGACGCAAGGGCTGACAGCAGACTTATATCTTCACCATATCATGTGATGACAGCCAAAGGGATCAGCGTTGAGGGTTATAATTCTCATGGGGAAACTCGTATCGGGTCAACACTTGTTGGAGAGTATGAAGTAATATGGAAGAGAGTGATTGAAGGCTTTATAAAAAGGCATGTCAGCAGTCCTAATTTTCTGATTTGGAACAGCAGTCCCTCATCCTTGCATAATCAGATGTTGGTGGCTCTCACACATGAGAATAAAAGAAGGAAGACTTCTCCTACAGTCGACATTTCCTTAGGAGTCAAAGACGAAGACTTGATAGGCCACAGCAGGAAGGAGGCAAAAGGGATATGAAGCATGTGGCACATGAAGAATGAGCCTTGTATGGTAGCCAAGCAAGTGGGGCAATCAGATTTGAGGTATGAATCAGAATTATTTATTTGTTCACATAACTTGCTTTACGAGGAATTGGTGTCACCGCTTTTGGGGAGCCATTTGAAGATTCACCACATACATGGTATGATGGAGCACACACTGAGTGGACCAGCCACTAGTATTATGCCTCCATACATGGATGGAGATATGAGTGATGCAGATTTAGGTTAGTCTTTGATCATTTATGGAGCACTTGAAGAGTTTACTTGTGATAAGGTACAATCCCATCATGTTGAAGACTCTTGGGTGAAGCATGAGGCTGGCCTACTTTCAGGACACATCATGGATACATTTGTTTTTTATTGGAGTATACTTGGAGGAATGAAGTTCCAGCTAATTTGTGACCCTAGGTATGGAGATATTGTCATAACACATGGTTTGGAGTTGCAAATACTTGTGTTACAACTGGGCTACAATGCAAGGTATGAATGTAAGCATAAAGACATTGTTGTTCCAGTCCTAATTCACAAGTTCCTACTCCATGCTTTGATGAGAGACTCCTGTCCTACATTGTTATACATGGATCTCCTTGTGGGTACTTGGAGGACAACGACTGCTTTGGTGATTGGGAAAGATATGGGACATTTCTTTTGGCATAATGATGAGGCACTATCATCCATTAATGTTAGGGCCACTACTTGCATCATCATAGGTGTGATTTCCAGATTTCGGGGTGCTGTTCTGACCCACATCAGCAGCCCAGGCTAGACTAATATGCCTTTTCATATACCCTTGACGGGAGTTTTTCACATCCATGAGAGATCTCTCAAAGTCAAGGAGATTGTTGGTATTGATAGCCCTTCAAGATCCATCTGTCTCTTCATAATTGTTGGGCACGATAGCGTGATGAACTCGGATCTGGGCATTGATATATTTAGTTTACTCATTCAATGGGATCATGATGAGTTGCATCATGGTTATGGGCTTGATGGTGCTTATATCAGAGTGGAGCAACGGAAGACTTGGTACATGTGGTCATGTCCTCAGGATCATATCTTTCATCACGTGTCGATCGACTAAGCATTGGCTTGCAGTTGTTTGAGCGCAAGCAACACTTGGGCCGGGAGGACTATCATGTCCACGATTTGGCGATGGTGGAAGATAGTGTTTATCAACACTAAAATGAAATTTACATATTTTAAATAATATTTACCAATATAATATTAATAAATAAACTATTAAATAATAATATAAATTTAAATTATTAAAAATAATATTTAAATTGTTCTATGGTCGACTCCCTTGAGTTTGGCGCCCTGAATTAATATTTGAATTTTATTCTTGTGGTGGCCGACCTGTTGGAAGGCCAATTTGATTTGGTATTTATGCTAAGCTCTCGATTGGTTCTCATCATCACGAATTTGGTTTGCTGCCATGGCAATCTACTAAGGGACGTAGCCCCCTCACTAATCACACTCAGGTTGAGACGAAAACCTTGATCTGAGAATTCGTGTTTGTCATTACATATCATCAGCAAATTTTGAGCTTATTACCTCTTCTAGCATCGCTTGTTCTCTGAGTCGTCTACTCTATTTGCAAGATCCCGACTATTGAAGGGAGGCGATTGAAACGATAGGGTGGCCGAGCTCCGCTCTAGCCACCATTATGTGCCACTCCAGGATTTCGTCATCAACAAAGTTAATACTTTGAGGAGCGATTACTAGGCGACATCCTATACTCTCCTACAAGGTCGCGATTCCTCACAAGATTTCTAGATCGAGTATTTTCTTGACTACAGCTAACCAGTGAATATCTGGTTTGTAGTCTCTTTGCGCAACAATCCTCACCAGAGCATCTAAGGACCAGAAACTGTTTGTGATTGAACTTCAGTATTACCTTATTTGCAATGCCCTGGATATTATGTTACATGTCACAATAAATATACAAGGTATGTGTGTTGTGATTTTTCTAGTTTCTTGAAGTATCAATTTATCTTTAACTCTGATGCAAGTATATTACAAATCTAAGGAGTGTGTCTTTCTAAGCTAGCATATTACAGTCTGTTTATCTTTAATTCTAAGCAAGCGTACTAGAGATCAAAGGAGTTTGTCTTTCCTTCCAAGCTAGCATATTACAGAGATAACTATGCACCAACTGATGTTGCATTCACAAGATCATTGTAGGAATATCAATGTCTATTCTACTATGAAATTAGATATTATATTATTTTGAAATTTGATTCAAATCTACTAATTCAAAAGCTAGAGGTAATTATCCACACATATAATGTCCCCTTCTTTGACATAGGTGTTCAAGATGGACCCCTTAGCCTATTTTATTCTCGTAGGCTAGTTTCGGGGCTTGAAGAGGGAATATTTTAATTAACTAAATTTAAGTTGTCTAACATTGCTATTTTTTGAACAACTTATTTTAATCAATTATTTTATTTAAAAGATGACCTTATGCATTAAAATGACTTTTCAGAGGCTAAAGCTGATTAAAAATTAAAAGAGAACCACTGTATCCAATTTAAAAAAATAAAGCTCAAAAGTTCACAAGTGGGGGGTATAAAAGGAAGAGCAAAAATGAAATTAGACATCTTGGTCATTTTATTTCTCTCATTGCAAGTTTGGGCTGCGAGTTCAACTTCAAACTCTAGGATGAAAACCCTACACGGGTATTTGGCTTTGGAGATGAAAGATTTCTTCCTAGTCAAATTAATTGCGGATTCACAGGAGATTCATAACTGTGATTAAACGAAGGAAATAGACGTTTTGTTACAATTGCCAACTTCAAAATCCGAGGTACAAATTTATTGAGATTTGCCAACAAATAATAAAATTAAGAATCAATGCCATGGTGCAAAGGAGAAAGAGCAGAAAATTATTGTGCATTGTGTGCCTTGGAATTAATGTTTTAATAATCAATATTTTAATTTGTGCTAGGACCACCCAGCTGTACCATTTTGTGGTACTTAGAAGGGTTGTACCATATTAATGGCAAGCATAAGGATGGAGTGATGCATTTCATGCAGTCTTTAAGACTTCCCAAACCCCCACATAGCCTTTAATAGGCTCTACAAAACCTCAAAAAAGAGTATCGCAGCCTTATATAAGTTGTTCCAATATTTAAGCATGTCGTACATCACATTTGGGTGCTATACCATGCTGAAAGGAGGTCGTATAGTCGTAGGGTGTAATGTCCCCTTCCACGAAGTAGACGGAAGTGTCCCTTTTAGCCTATTTAATTCTTGTAGGCTAATTTCAAGCTTTGTGAGGGAATAATTTAACTAATTAAATAAAGTTGTCCAATAAAGTAATTTTCCAGATGACTTCAATTTTAATTAATAGGAAAAGGTGGCTTAAGTGGTTTAAAAGGACAAATATTTTAGTCACTTTATAAAAGTGCTTGATTGATTTATTTTAAGTCGGGAAATAAAAAAAGTGTCTTCGGGATTGTTCTATGGGGAAAATATAAAAGGTGAATTGGAAGCTCATTTGAATATGCTTGATTCTATTTTCTTTGTGGAGACTTGAAGCTTTCAGCAAGAGCAAACCCTAGGACGAAAACCCTAAGGGAATTGATTTCCATGGTGAGACATCTACCCTAACTGATTTGCAGGTGGAATCACACAGGTTTCACAATTGTGCTTAAATGGAGATGTAAGGATTTTGTTTACAATTTCCAGCTTCAACATATCAGATTTAAATTTATTGAAGATTTGCAAGCAAATAATTAATTTGTTAATGTGGTATATGCGATTGGTGAAGAAAGCAGAAAATACCAGTGAATGTGTGTGCAATGATAAAGGTGGTAAATTATTAATATATCATTGTTGAGTTTTACCCAGTCATACACCTTGTGGCTCCCATAGGGGTGTCTTACCACTTCATAAATTTCAAGAAGAGGAGCACAGAATATTTTAAATTTACAAAACTCGTTTATATGCTAAGTGCAGCCTTTAAAGGCTCGCTAAATCTGTCGTAGCTTCCCTAAAAAGGAAGTACCAGCCTTCCTAAGGCTGTTGTACAAGTGTGGAGGAGGCCATAAAGCACAAAAGGGAAATTTAAAGGGCTTGCTAATTGGTGTGTTGACCATTCGAAGGTCTGTTGGATGTTGTGGTTGTGTTGCTGATATGTGGTTGTCATTGATGTCAACACTATTAGCATTATTGTACTGAAGGCTGTATATGTCGAGGATATTGAGAAAATTGTTAAAGGAAGAGTTGCAAGTTGCCAGTGGAACAGTGAAGATCATGAAGGTGTCTTGTTCTCTACGTTGAAGATCAGTTGTTGTGGACTAAAGGGTTTATTGTTGAGAGTATCTAGTTCATCTACCGGAAGTTTCAGAGGTCCATGTGAAGATTTGATCGTGCTATGAATAATTGTGTTTTGACAGTATTTTTGTGGGTTATGTTAGTGTTCCTGATTAAAGTTTATGTGATTCTGGTAATTTTTGTTGTTGCAAATGTTTCTCTGTTAGTTCTTGTTGTTTGTGGATGCTTCTAGATCATTCTCTATCCTTGTTGTACGTCCGCGTTGATCGGTGTGCTCGTGGTCGAAAAATTTTCTCGGTATGTTCGGGTTTTCATGTTCTTGGCCGACATGATGGTTGTAACGTGTTTCGGATCCTTGAAGATTTAAATTTGAATGTTTGGCGTGCTCGAGGATATTGTTTTAGGTCGCATCATAATATTAGCCGACGGTGTTTGATTCGCATTGCAATTTTATTTGTAAATTTGGGCCAACATTGTAAATATGTTTTATATTTTTGGCCGACAAGGTTGTTGATGTAATTTCATGTTGCAGATATATAAAAGTGATGAAGAAAAGCCAGAGAAGAGAAAGTGTGCAAATATTGATCTATTCATTCGATTGCAGAGCAGAGTGAGAAGTTTGAGCGAAGTGTGAAGAAGGTTTTTTGTGCTTAACTGGAACTGTAATCAGGCTTGTGTAGAAGCTATTTTCTCAGTTCATACCCTGCGGATCTAATCCGTATTGTTGTGTATTGTTGGGCAGTGAGCCCTCTTGTATTTGAGCAATGAGCTCTAGGCAGTGTGCCTGAATGCATGTGTGCATTCCCATTATCTTTTGTTATAACAGGTATAATGTTGTGGACTAACATCCGTAGTGGTTTTCCCCTAACAAAGGTTTCCACGTAAAAATCTTGGTGTTCTCACATTATACGATGTGTTGATTGTTCATGGTTTTACTATTCAATTTCATCGGATCGAGATTAGTTAAGTAAAGTTTGAAAGTTTAAATATTATGTGACAAAAGCGGTCCACCTCCCCACGCTCCCCTCTCGGTTATGCATCCTTGTTTGCCTTAGGTGGTATCGAGCAAGTTCCTGCAGAAGAAGTTTAAAAGCTTGAGGGTGATCAAGATGGCATCCTTTTGAGGGCAGGTCCTAGATTCGATGGAACAAACTACTCATTGTGGAAGCTAGAATGGAGTGTCATTTGAGGAGTGTATTGGTGAAGACCCATACGGAAGATTACAAAA
Source organism: Sequoia sempervirens (assembly GCA_007258455.2). Classification (NCBI taxonomy): domain Eukaryota; kingdom Viridiplantae; phylum Streptophyta; class Pinopsida; order Cupressales; family Cupressaceae; genus Sequoia; species Sequoia sempervirens. The sequence goes on along the minus strand of VDFB02103838.1, from coordinate 5,253 downwards.
GAATCCATATGTTACTCCTCAGAATGGTCCTTCCACTGCTGATGAGACTAAAAAGGCTGAAAATAATGTCAGGGCTATGGAAGATTTGTTGAGTGCTCTAACAGATTCAGAAATGACAAATGTGATAGATCTGAAGATAGCTCATGAGATGTGGACGAAGCTGGAAACTTTGTATGAAGGAGATATACATGTGAAGATGGCTAAGCTACAGAGTTTGAAAGGCAAGTATGAAAATTTGAAGATCGGTGAATATGAAAATATTATTTCTTTTATGCAAAGAGTAAATGAAATAGTGATGGGTATTAGATGGCCGGTGTGGTACCACGGATGAGGAAGAAATTGTGGCTAAAGTGCTGGATCATTTTGCCTCCTCTACAAAGGCAAAGGCTCATGCTATTAGAAGAAACGGATCATTGACCCGAATATAACAAAGGGATACAGCGATTATTAAACTTATTTGCCTTTAAGTTAAGCCGAATTTGGTGAATTGTTCCAGGAGGTGAAAGCGCATTTAAAGGCTACGTATCCGGAAAAGGAAACAAGCAAAGATATGATCGGGAGAATGTTCGAGAGAAAAGTCATTTAAGAAATTATGAGGAAGAAATGAAAGCGGCTTGAAGATGAAGAAAGAGGTAGAAGAGTTAGGCTTAATTGTGAAGAAAGAAGCGGAGGAAAAGGTAAGTATAAAGGGGTATTGCCTATTAAGTACTTCTCCTCTGATAAAATAGGTCATTTTGCATCGAGGTGTCTTAGAAAGAGTTCTTAAATCTAAGCCTTACAAATCTAGATTTCAAAAGCAATGTTACTATGATGAAGAAGGAGTGACTGATGAAGAGTCCGATAAAGACAATGGAAATGAGGATGAATAGGTGTTCCTTGCTATCAAGGAAAATGGTCCGGTGGCTAATAAATCTGCTAAAGTTGAGAAAGCTCTTGCAGCTCGAATTGAAGAAAAAGATGAGTGGGTTATTGACAGTGGATGCTCACATCATATGACTAGTGACAAAAGCAAATTAGTAAGTCTTGAGAAGTATGACGGTGGGGTTGTAAGATTTGGAGATAACAATGCTAGTGTGATTCATGGCAGAGGATCTATTTGTCTTGGTGGTAAGCATAACGATGATGTTCTTTATGTTGAAGGCTTGAAGCACAACTTTGTTGAGTGTTGGATAGATGGTGGACAAGGGTTATGATCTTGATTCAAAGGTGGAAGATCACGAGGATACTTGGAACCACGGAAATGTATAATTGCCGGTAAAAGACAAAAGGTAATATTTTTTTCACGAATCTTGCTAGTGAAAAGTTGTTTAATTGCTCAAATGGAGTAAAGCTAGTTATGGCATAGGAGGCTGTGTCATGCGAATTTTGACAACATTGTCAAAGTAAGTTCCACTCAAGCAGTAAGAGATCTGCCTAAGCTAGTGAAGCCTGCTAACACAATTTGCAAGGAGTGTCAGATGGGAAAACAAACTAGAGTTTCTTTTTGGAGCAAACAGCGTCATTCAAATGGATTACTAGAGCTGGTGCATACTGATCTATGTGGTCCCTCCAGAGTTAGAAGTCTTCATGGAGAAAGGTACTTTATGCTGCTTATTGATGATTACGCTAGAATGATATGGGTTGTTTTCTTAAGAGAAAAATGTGAAGCATTAGAAAAGTTCAAAAGTTTCAAGGCCATGGCAGAAAATGAGAAAGGTCTAAAAATCAAATGCTTAAGGTCAAACAGAGGTGGTGAGTTCACCTCCAGGGAGTTTAATTCTTTCTGTGAAGAGCGTGGAATCAGAAGACAATTATCTGCTCCCCGAACCCCTCAACAGAATGGAGTTGCAAAGAGGAAGAACAGAACAATTCTAGATGCTGCTAGAACAATGATGATTGAAGGAAATGTGCCTCACATCTATTGGAGTGAAGTTGTAAGCACCGTTGTGTACACTTTAAACCGGGTAAATGTCAATAGTAATTTTGGTAAGACTCCTTTTGAACTATGGTTTGGTTATAAGCCTATTGTTAAATATTTCAAGATCTTTGGAAGCAAGTGTTATATCAAGAGAGATGAGGACATAGGCAAGTTTGATGCAAGAAGCGATGAAGGAATCTTTCTAGGTTACTCTACTAAAAGCAAGGCCTACCGGTGCTTTAACAAAAGACTAAGAAAAATGGTTGAGAGTGCAAATGTCAGAGTTGATGAGGACTCTGCTAAATCATCCAAATACTGTGGATATGATTCAAATGACCAGGAAGACAGCACAAACAAAGGGAAGAATGCTCAGACACATAATCAACTCCAAATTGTGCCATATGTTCCAATAAAACAACTTCCATTGGTTCCTGTAAATCAAGGTAGTGAGGAAGCAGAGACAAGTGCAAGTGCAAAAGAAGGAACAAAAGAACCAAAAGTTCGAGAGAACCCTAAAACTCCGAGGTATGTAAAGCTAAATCATTCTGAAAATCAAATTTTAGGAGACAAGAATAAAGGTGTGCAAACTAGAAGAAAGATTGCAGAAGAGTATTGACTGATTTCCAAGATTGAGCCTAAAGATGTCAATGAAGCTTGCAATGATGAACATTGGATGGAAGCTATGAAGGAAGAACTAATGCAGATTGAAAAGAATGATACATGGATACTTGATCCCAGACCTAAAGATAAAAATGTGATTGGTACTAAATGGGTCTTTCGGAATAAGCTAAATGAACAAGGTGAAGTGGTCCAAAATAAAGCAAGACTAGTATGTAAAGGATATTCACAAATGGAAGGTATAAATTTTGAAGAAACCTTTGCCCCTGTTGCCATAATTGAAGTTGTAAGGTTATTTCTTGCTTATGTTGCATATAAGAACTATAAAGTCTATCAAATGGATGTGAAGTCAGCTTTTCTGAATGGTGAGCTAGAAGAAGTATATATTGAACAGCCGGATGGATTTCAACTGACTGATAAGGAAAACATGGTTTGTCGATTGAAGAAAGCTCTATATGGACTCAAGCAAGCCCCCAAAGCCTGGCATGCTAGACTAGACAAATACTTATTAAAGCTTGGATTCAATAAAGGTACTGTTGACAGCAACTTGTATTTCAAATTGGATCATGACAAAGAGTTAATTATTGAGGTCTTTGTTGATAACATTATTTTTGGAGGAGATGACAATCTATGTATGAAGTTTGCTAATGAAATGAACAATGAATTTGAAATGAGCATGATTGGAGAGATGAAGTTCTTTCTAGGATTGCAAGTTACTCAGTTAGACAAGGGGATCTTCATATCTCAGTCCAAATATGTGAGAGTTGTTGAAGAAGTTTGGCATGGAAGACTCAAAACTTGTTGGTACTCCCATGGTAACCAGATGCAAGTTAACACAGAATGATGATTCTCCTAAGGCAAATCAAGCAAGATACAGGTCGATGATTGGTGGATTGCTCTACTTAACTCAGACCAGACCAGACATTATGAATGTTGTATGTATGGTTGCTAGATTTCAGGCTGATCTGAAAGAATCTCATGTGACTGTTGTAAAGAGAATTAGATATATTTTATATTTTTGGCCAACAAGGTTGTTGATGTAATTTCATATTGCGGATATATAAGAGTGATTGTTTGAGCGAAGTTCGAGTGTGCATGAAGTGAAGAAAAGCAAAAGAAGAGAAAGTGTGCAAATATTGATCTATTCATTCGATTGCAGAGCAGAGTGAGAAGAAGTTTGAGCGAAGTGTGAAGAAGGTTTTTTGTGCTTAACTAAAACTGTAATCAGGCTTGTGTAGAAACTATTTTCTCAATTCATACCCTACGGATCTAATTCGTATTGTTGTGTATTGTTGGGCAGTGAGCCCTCTTGTATTTGAGCAGTGAGCTCTAGGCAGTGTGCCTAAATGCATGTGCATTCTCATTATCTTTCATTATACTTTTAACAGGGTATAATATTGTGAACTAACATCCACTAATATTGTGAACTAACATCCACCGTGGTTTTTCCCCTAACAAGGTTTCCATGTAAAAATTCTTGGTGTTTTTTGTGCTTTTGATGTGTTGATTGTTCATGGTTTACTGTTCATTCATCAGATCTGAGATTAAGTTAAGTAAAGTTTGAAAATTTTAAATATTATGTGACAACTGATTCACCCTCCCCCCCTCTCAGTTGTCTATCCTTGTTTTGCCAACAAGGTCAAGGTCAGCATTGACATATAAATATTAAATTTCATTTGATGATATTTCTGCTGTTTGGAATTTCTGGGAATGACATTTGTAACAATATAAAGTTATATAAATAATATCTCTGTGATCATATTTTGCTATGGATTTTCGTATGGATGAATTTTTAATTGTTATGAACATGGGAAAGTCATAGTTATGATGTTAATTTATACTATCACTTCAAAACAATTTGTAAACAAACTCAAACCAGTCTATGCACCAAAGCTTGTAAAAATTGCAATATTTTGGTATAAAAACTTTGGGCAGTATATTACACTAGTATCAAAGCCCAGTATCCTACCAACCAATGGGAATTAGAGTCACTTTTTATCAACAGAAATTTTTTATGCAGCCAGAGGATTCATGGAGGTATTATTTTAGGAGAAGGGCAAATGTTCCATCAAATCAATAGGAGATTGAAGAAGAAATACCTATTGCAGATTTGTTTGTTGATAGATTGTAGGGAACATGGGTGATAGGGATGACCAACAAAATCTTAGCACTATGCAAATTTCAAATGACTTGGCTGAAGGACAACAATTGGTTCGGTTGACCAAATAGATGATGCAAAACAATAATGCCAGCCAGAACAATGCAAGTAATAATGGCAACACTAGAAACAATAGCAACCATGGGGAGGCAAGTAATACTAATATCCCTGTTGGCGTTTAAATTCGCACCTCTGGAGTGCGGATTTGAAAACGGACAGCTATGCACAGATAAACTGCTCTTCAAATTAGGAGGGGAAGCTCCCTCTTGCTGATGGTGTTTGAAAGAAAGTAAACTAAAACTAAGTTGCCTATCTTTTTGATCAGCTTAGAGCACAAGGTTTTTTAAACACAAACGCCGCAGCTGAGATTTTCTGATATAAGAAGTTCAACTACGACTAATTTAAACTAAAGACGTTCCTAACCTCTCAAGTAATAGCAGAGCAAGAGAAGTTAGAAATTAACAAGGTAGATCTTCTGACAAAACTACTTCAATAATCTCTCTTTCAACGAACACTTACACACTTCACTGTAAGCTAAAATAAAGATCATAAAAGTAGAACATAGATAACGGAAATCTGA
>VDFB02103837.1:0-19763 GCA_007258455.2 Sequoia sempervirens | reverse complement strand
GTGATTTTCTCTGCACGGTGTGTCTGTTTAATGTTATATATATATATATATATATTTGTATGCATGTTATTTGCTTGGTTGCAGGATTTGCAGGTACATGACACCAACTCCACCTGTGTAATCAGGTCTGAGCGTGTCAAGACTCAACGAAAACGTTGATTGTGAGATAGTAGTCTGGTTTACACTAGCCTAGTTTACAATCCTGGTCATAGTACTTTGTGTGTTTTTAGTTTTGAGTCATAGGTTGTATTGTATTTTCTATTGGTTGAATCGTTTTTAAAAAAAAAGTAAATTTGGTAAATTTTAATGTTAGTTTATTGTGCTTTAAGTATTGTTAATTAATTAGTGTTTAAATGTGGTTGAAATTTACTTAATAATTTAACTCATTAATTAGTTTATTTGGTTAAATAGTTGGTCTTAAAAAAAAAAGATTAAACTATTTTAATTAAATTAATTAATTAATTAAATTAAATTATTAAGTGTGTAAATTATATTGCATTTAAAATTAAAATAGAATAAAATAGAATATGCATGTGAATTGAAAATTGAGTTTTGAAATTTTTTAAAAAAATAAACATTTGCATGTAATTGGAAAATTGATTTTTTTCAAATTTTAAATTTAATAAAATTAAAATTACATGCAAAAATTTGAATTGGCAAAATTGGCGAGAAGTGGAGAAGATATTTCTCATAACCACTTCTCGACAAGTGTGCCAGTGCTTTTATGAGGTTGTTGAGAAAATTTGTTACGGGGAGGTTATTGTGGATCTCGGGGAAATTACAGAGGCTATTGAATTTCCTCACGGGAAATCTTCTGGATACAGGCAAAAAAATTCCTTACTGTGCAAATTTCAATATTTCTTAGAAGTTGTTATCTCTCTGGTTGTTATTCTTTGTGGAAGATCCTTCAAAGGATTCTTGGTGGTTGGAAAAGCATTTTCTAGAAGTTGGGGATTTCTTTAAAGAAGATTTTGGGATACTGTGCTATAGGAAAGAGCAATTCTCCTACAAGAAGCTTTTACACTACAGGTATTTTTCTTGTTGTGTTTGTTCTTTAAAAAAATAGTGAAAAGATATGCTTTGTATTTACCTATGTTCATCTTGAAAATTTGGTAAATTTTTAATCAACCAGTGGAATGGATCTGTGAAGAATTTCAATTGTGATAGAAAATAATTTTCTTTTGAAATTTTATTTCAAAACTCTGTGAAATTGAGAAAACAAGAAATAATTTTGAATATGAAACTAAAGTCTGTGTGTGATTTCTTTTGTGAACCCTGTAGAAGGTTATTTAAATTTTCTACTATAAATTTACCAGATAAACTGGAAAAATTGTGTATGTATATGGATATTTACATTCTTAAATGAATATTTGTTTAAACAATCACTGCCGTACAGACGGATTTACCAGAATGAAGTTTTGTTTTTAAAATTTTTATTTAAGAGTTATTATTATTTTAAATCGCAGGGTTTTAAATTATTATGGCAAAGAAATTTTGTTTTTAATGCTTATGAAGTCTGTGTAAAAATTTTAAGAGTTTTATTTTTGTTTAATGTTTATGGGGGCCGCGGGGGTTTTCCCCACAATCGCCGCCCCTAAGGGAGGCGACAGTGGGAAGTGGCTTCGGCCGCTCCCATAGCCGCCGCCCCTAAGGGAGGCGACGGTGGGAGTATCTCCCACCGCCTCCGCCCTTGCACAGAGCGACGCAGCCATAGCCGTTGTCAGCCCTAAACTTACAGTGCTGCCAGGTACAGGCTGCGAAAAAGTTAAAAGGCTCTATTCTTTGATTTAAATTTCATGCGAAATTTGTTACTATTTAAAATATGACAGAAATTATAATACAGATATTATATATATATATGTATATGTATGTATATATATATATAATATTTGGAATTAAGAATAATATTTTTATAATAACATTTATATGTTATATATATAAATATTTGATGAGTTTGTGAAGTTATTTAATTTTGATATTTTATAATTTCATGAGAAAATTAAAATTGTGAAATTATAGAAAGTGATCATGTGAAAATTTGTGAAAGTTAGAAAAGTGAATTAAAAGAAAACTATTACTTTTATCATATTCAAATAGATTTTTCGTTAAAACGATTGATAAATATGATGTATTCAAACTCTTGTATATGGATTTAGCATATCCAAATATTAGATGTGAATTTGTTTAATATGACTTTAATTTCATTTGGGCAAATGGGGATTGCTATTATGTGATTTTAAGTCTTCCAGTACCAGTCTTTTATGAGGGTGAAATTGATTTTTAAATTCATACGATAAAACAAGTTTAGGGTAGTGCACTCATTTTGCTGAATGGATTGTAAAGTACTTTGTGGTGAATCTGGTATTATATGTTGTATTGTGCACTTGTCTACCCTAGTTAGTGAATCTAGAATACCCTTGTTATGATTAGGGGAGTGGCTATTTGTAAGGGCCGACACACAAAGTGGTGTCAGGGTAACTTACAAATAGTTATTAAGTTAGTGATAATTAAATGACACATTAGTTAGAGATAAAACATTTAACAAGATGTATTTTCCTCACTTATGACTCTTGAGCTTCTACAGTCATGAGTATAAGTTGAGAAGGCCTGGAATGGAAAATCGGTGTCTCGTTTCCTTAAGAGGCATTCGATTCCGCAACAGTATGCAATAGGGGTCGGGTTTCGTAAGAGGTTACCAGGGTAACCCAAGGATTGGGGGCCGGAACCTAGGAAGAAACACCAGGGTAACCATTGCATCATTGTGATGACACTCCACCTAGAATAACAGTTAACCCTATGTTTGTGGTCTAATCAATTGTCAAAAATCTGGAAGCAATGTAACCAATAGATTGTATTGTACTAGTGTCTAGGGTTAGTAGATTAGGTCTAGGTAACCTTATTACTATCTCCTAGCATGGGAGGTGGACCTACGGGTACCACATGGTTGGACGGAATGTGCACCTTACTCCGTTGGGTCCCCAGTTTGATCATGGCATCGAGAGCTTCATGGATGGAGAGCTTGCACTTGAATCTTTTCTGTACTTTTATCATTGTATAATGTAAATCTTGTATTGTAAATACATCCCTCAATGTTGTGAGGTGATCATTTGTAAAATGTAACTATTATTTGAACTACCTCATCATATGGATGAGTAATGTAATATCATATCAATGCAGTGTATGGAAACATGTTTGTACTTTATTATGTTATCATGAATGGAAATTTATTATTATGCAATGTTTATCTTTATGTTATTAAGTAAATGTGCAATCCGAAATACTTAAGTCGCTTATGGAAAACTCAAAGTAGTGAATCGTTTAGTAACTTAACAAATGTATGCAATTAATTAACTTATATTAATACTTTAAAAAAATAAATTATTACACCTTTATTACACTATTGCAACATTCTTAGGTTATTAAGACGGGGCATTACAGATTGGTATCAGAGCCAAGGTTACAAACACTGGATTCTCTAGGTAATCTCGAGCCCATTAGGTTGACCTAGTACGTAGTGTCGCAATTGATAACCTTGGTTGAATAGTATCTAAGACTCATAATTGTTATGTGTAGGAATATGCCTAGGCGAAGAGGAAGAGGTCATGGTAGAGGTCGAGGTGGAGGCCGAGGGCCAATCCCTCAGGTTACTCCTCCTCCTAGCCCTCATCACAGTGTTCAGGCAGAACAGTTGGATCAAAGGAATGGGGGGAAAAATTTTGAACAGTCAGCAGTAGAGGGTTCTCAGATACGTCATTTATTAGAGGAGGTCCTAGCTCATCTTGGACCTAGACAGGTAGATGAGCAGGAGGTTGTCAAAGAGAGGGATAGATCCCCTAGGAGAGTAGAGGACACAACACATCAGGATGCTATCATCGTAGGTCATATGAGGGATTTACTAAGAGCACACCCTCCTACCTTTGATGGTTCAGGAGGAGGATTAGAGGCTGAGACTTGGCTACTAGATTTGGGTAGATGCTTTGCCATGCACCCTTACGGTAGCAATACCCATGCCCGATCCGCTATTATGCACTTGAGAGGATTCACCTCTACTTGGTGGCACCTAGAGGAGCAGAAACTCCATATAGATATTGGTTATGTGTCTTGGGAGATGTTTCTTGAGAGTTTTAGAGCTCGGTTCCTTTCACAACACTGGAGGCAGCGTAGGGCTGATGAGTTCCATGATTTACATCAGTTAGCTCTTTCTGTAGAGCAATACGAACGTAGGTTCTATGAACTCAAGCAGTATGCTGGTATTGGCGATGATGAGCCTATGCTAGTACAGCATTTCATCAGGGGTTTAAATGCCTGCATCAGTGGTGGTGTCTGAGTCTTTGAGCCAAAGACTATGGAAGTCATGGTGGAGAAGGCTCGCATAGTTGAGGAGAACCTTATTATGGCTTTAGGTGGGCATACAGGAGTGCAGATTGGGAGTGCTCCTGCAGCAGGTTTTAGTCCACGGGGTGGACAAGCACAGATAGGTGGTTCTTCTAAGAACCAACAGACACCCAAAAAGGGTGGGCAGCAACAACAGTGAACAAATCAAAAGAATATTAGCCCACAACCACAGCACGATAATAGCCCTCAGAGTGTGCAGCCTACTATCAGCAGGGGTAGTTTTCAGCAGTCCAATGCACCCTCGGGTGGCAGAGGATTTGGTAGAGGCACAGGCATAGGTTGTTATTCATGTGGGCAGCAGGGACACATAGCTAGGCAGTGTCCGATGAGAGGTTCTACTAGTTTTGGGCCTCGACCTATAGTTTCAGAGCCTACGGTGGGAGATGCAGGCAGGTCACATAGGGTATTTATTGTGGTGGGTAACCAACATGATGAGCATCAAGGTGCAGTTGGTGAGGTTCCTGATGGAGGACCAGCATCATTCTTTGGGAACCGTGCACGTCCATCTACGTCAGGAGTTGATCCTCGGGGGTCAAGACGTTGATTGAGTACTGATCTAGAGGGATGTTAGTGGCTAGTATTTCATTTCTTAGAAGGATCTATTTTACATGTGTATGTGTTATTTGTTTGCTACCAGCAGGCTTCCAAGAGTAAGCTTGATCCTAGGGGGGGAGGATGTAGTACCCCTCCGTTTATGCTTATGCTTTCTGTTGCTATGTTTTCCATACTTTTAGTCTTATGATGTTTTATTGGATATTTTGATCGCTGGTTTTGAGCGATGGTGGATTATTCTGTGACATGATGATACTTGTTTGGTGATTATTGTTTTCAGACATGATATGAATTAGTTTAGATGTTTACTTTTAGATGATTATTGCTATGTACATGCTTATGATGGACTAACAACATTTATTTAGTCAGTTTTCTATGAAGTGTATTGGTGTGGAGAACATAATCGTATCACTCGCTTGTGAGTGCCCTACGATATCTGTGATTTTCTCCGCACAGTGTGTCTGTTTAATGTTATATATATATATATATATATATATTTGTATTCATGTTATTTGCTTGGTTGCAGGATTTGCAGGTACATGACACCGACTCCACCTATGTAATCAGGTCTGAGCGTGTCAAGACTCAACGGAAACGTTGATTGGGAGATAGTAGTCTGGTTTACCCTAGCCTAGTTTACAATCATGGTCATAGTACTTTGTGTGTGTTTTAGTTTTGAGTCATAGGTTGTATTGTATTTTCTGTTGGTTGAATTGTTTTTAAAAAAAAAGTAAATTTGGTTAATTTTAATGTTAGTTTATTGTGCTTTAAGTATTGTTAATTAATTAGTGTTTAAATGTGGTTGAAATTTACTTAATAATTTAACTCATTAATTATTTTATTTGGTTAAATAGTTGGTCTTAAAAAAAAAGATTAAACTATTTTAATTAAATTAATTAATTAATTAAATTAAATTATTAAGTGTGTAAATTATATTGCATTTAAAATTAAAATAGAATAAAATAGAATATGCATGTGAATTGAAAATTGAGTTTTGAATTTTTTTTAAAAAATAAACATTTGCATGCAATTGGAAAATTGATTTTTTTCAAATTTTAAATTTAATAAAATTAAAATTACATGCAAAAATTTGAATTGGCAAAATTGGCGAGAAGTGGAGAAGATATTTCTCATAACCACTTCTTGACAAGTGTGCCAGTGCTTTTATGAGGTTGTTGAGAAAATTTGTTACAGGGAGGTTATTGTGGATCTCGGGGAAATTACAGAGGCTATTGAATTTCCTCACAGGAAATCTTCTGGATAGAGGCAGAAAAATTCCTTACTGTGCAAATTTCAATATTTCTTAGAAGTTGTTATCTCTCTGGTTGTTATTCTTTGTGGAAGATCCTTCAAAGGATTCTTGGTGGTTGAAAAATCATTTTCTAGAAGTTGGGGATTTCTTTAAAGAAGATTTTGGGATACTATGCTACAGGCAAGAGCAATTTTCCTATAGGAAGCTTTTACACTATAGGTATTTTTCTTGTTGTGTTTGTTCTTTAAAAAAATAGTGAAAAGATATGCTTTGTATTTACCTATGTTCATCTTGAAAATTTGGTAAATTTTTAATCAACCAGTGGAATGGATCTGTGAAGAATTTCAATTGTGATAGAAAAGAATTTTCTTTTGAAATTTTATTTCAAAACTCTGTGAAATTGAGAAAACAAGAAATAATTTTGAATATGAAACTAAAGTCTGTGTGTGATTTCTTTTGTGAACCCTGTAGAAGGTTATTTAAATTTTCTACTATAAATTTACCAGATAAACTGGAAAAATTGTGTATGTATATGGATATTTACATTCTTAAATGAATATTTGTTTAAACAATCGCCGCCGTACAGACGGATTTACCAGAATGAAGTTTTGTTTTTAAAATTTTTATTTAAGAGTTATTATTATTTTAAATCGCAGGGTTTTAAATTATTATGGCAAAGAAATTTGTTTTTAATGCTTATGAAGTCTGTGTAAAAATTTTAAGAGTTTTATTTTTGTTTAATGTTTATGGGGGCCGCGGGGGTTTTCCCCACAGTCGCCGCCCCTAAGGGAGGCGACAGTGGGAAGTGGCTTCGGCCGCTCCCACAGCCGCGCCCCTAAGGGAGGCGACGGTGGGAGTATCTCCCACCGCCTCCGCCCTTGCACAGAGCGGCGCGGCCATAGCCGTCGCCGGCCCTAAACTTACAGTGCGGCCAGGTATAGGCTGTGAAAAAGTTAAAAGGCTCTATTCTTTGATTTAAATTTCATGCGAAATTTGTTACTATTTAAAATATGACAGAAATTATAATACGATATTATATATGTATATTATATATATATATATAATATTTGGAATTAAGAATAATATTTTTATAATAACATTTATATGTTATATATATAAATATTTGATGAGTTTGTGAAGTTATTTAATTTTGATATTTTATAATTTCATGAGAAAATTAAAATTGTGAAATTATAGAAAGTGATCATGTGAAAATTTGTGAAAGTTAGAAAAGTGAATTAAAAGAAAACTATTACTTTTATCATATTCAAATAGATTTTTCATTAAAACGATTTATAAATATGATGTATTCAAACTCTTGTATATGGATTTAGCATATCCAAATATTAGATGTGAATTTGTTTAATATGACTTTAATTTCATTTGGGCAAATGGGGATTGCTATTATGTGATTTTAAGTCTTCTAGTACCAGTCTTTTATGAGGGTGAAATTGATTTTTAAATTCATATGATAAAACAAGTTTAGGGTAGTGCACTCATTTTGCTGAATGGATTGTAAAGTACTTTGTGGTGAATCTGGTATTATATGTTGTATTGTGCACTTGTCTACCCTAGTTAGTGAATCTAGAATACCCTTGTTATGATTAGGGGAGTGGCTATTTGTAAGGGCCGACACACAAAGTGGTGTCAGGGTAACTTACAAATAGTTATTAAGTTAGTGATAATTAAATGACACATTAGTTAGAGATAAAACATTTAACAAGATGTATTTTCCTCACTTATGACTCTTGAGCTTCTACAGTCATGAGTATAAGTTGAGAAGGCCTGGAATGGAAAATCGGTGTCTCGTTTCCTTAAGAGGCATTCGATTCCGCAACAGTATGCAATAGGGGCCGGGTTTCGTAAGAGGTTACCAGGGTAACCCAAGGATTGGGGGCCGGAACCTAGGAAGAAACACCAGGGTAACCATTGCATCGTTGTGATGACACTCCACCTAGAATAACAGTTAACCCTATGTTTGTGGTCTAATCAATTGTCAAAAATCTGGAAGCAATGTAACCAATAGATTGTATTGTACTAGTGTCTAGGGTTAGTAGATTAGGTCTAGGTAACCTTATTACTATCTCCTAGCACAGGGGGTAGACCTACGGGTACCACATGGTTGGGTGGAACATGCACCTTACTCTGTTGGGTCCCCAGTTTGATCATGGCATCGAGAGCTTCATGGATGGAGAGCTCGCACTTGAATCTTTTCTGTACTTTTATCATTGTATAATGTAAATCTTGTATTGTAAATACATCCCTCAATGTTGTGAGGTGATCATTTGTAAAATGTAACTATTATTTGAACTACCTCATCAGATGGATGAGTAATGTAATATCATATCAATGCAGTGTATGGAAACATGTTTGTACTTTATTATGTTATCATGAATGGAAATTTATTATTATGCAATGTTTATCTTTATGTTATTAATTAAATGTACAATGCGAAATACTTAAGTCGCTTATGGAAAACTCAAAGTAGTGAATCGTTTAGTAACTTAACGAATGTATGCAATTAATTAACTTATATTAATACTTTTTAAAAAAAAATTATTACACCTTTATTACACTATTGCAACATTCTTAGGTTATTAAGATGGGGCATTACACTCTCTCTTTCTTACAGACACACAAAAAACACTTCCTAACTCAACAACATGCTTCTACGAGATGTTACACTATTCAACACGACATACAACTATAGGTTGTTCCCTCTATTCGTTCACACTTACTACAACCATCTAACATTGACAATACTTGATTGTCTTCTATCTCCACTAACCTACAATCTCTTCCTCAAGATTCTTTCTACCATTCAGATCATATCAAACCTTCTACGAGAGTTTCCTTAGCTTGCAAAATTCACCAGCAAGCTACCTTTTCCTCAAGCCACACACAACTGTCCAAGTCATCATATATTCATCTAGTAGGGTCTATCGAATATCTTCATTGTCACTCTACCTTGGCATTGAGCCAATTCCATATTTAATTTGGTTACAAATAAATTTCCCAAATCAGCTCTTTATCAACCCTAGAATATGATACACATTAAATGTATTCTCTTACTAGTAAGATCAGATTCAATCTTGATCACTTCTTCAATTTGATATGCCACCTAGCCTATCAAATCTCATTTATATTGGTCACTAGGTTTAGTTGGACCAATTAAATCATTCCTTTGTGTCAATTAATTGTCAATAACTCTTGTTTACAATGTCAAGCCATTACAGATCTCTGCATTTGAATTATGGTCATTGATCTACTCCTTTTTTTCCATGATCCTATGATTCTCATTCACTGTTGTGCCTTTGAATATCGATCATTGGATAAGCAGTCAATCAAATCACCATCGTCAATCTTGCAGTATTCCCTTAACATCATGTATTTCTTTGTCAAATAAACATTTGCTAAATTCTCATTGAATTTCACCTTTCTCTTCAATATGAATCACCTTTGTGTACATGGGTCCACATGCCATCTTTCCTCCATGTCATCACCAAATAATTTGCAGCAATGATGCGAATTAGTATATCGAGCAATTTCTCTTCACCACTTGTTCTTCTCCATCAAAATCTATCATCATCACCATCCTTTCAAGTCCAACTTTTATTTTCACCTTATCACCCTATCGAAGAGACATTCATCAAAGTCTTGTTGAACTATCGATGTCTCACCGATGAAATGGACATTGAATTTTTTGAGGAGATATCTTTTAATTTCTATTCGACATCACTCTATCTCACTGATTTGAAGGTCATCAAGTTGTTGAGGAGACATTCAATCCACTCTCATTAATATGGTATTGTCACATCAATACAATTTTCTACTACAAACAACTGGTCCCCACACCATCGTGTCGCCACATGTCACTATCCATTTTCACTTTATGCCACGTATCATCTCTAGAGACATTCACTTTCTTACTATAATTTTGATGTACATCATCCTCACCATACCAGGTCTCACTACCACATCCACCTTACTAGGTCCCATAGTTGACATCATACTCCATCGCCCTATCAAAGAGACCTTCTTTAAGGTCCTAGTGATATGCCAATGTCTCACTAATGAAAGAGTCATTGGGTTGTTGAGGAGACACTTGGTCTCACTAATGGCCATCAGTCATGCTGACAAAATCCATTGACAATGTCACCTATCCACCTCATTTCCATGTCACTACATCATAATCCACAAGGATGTGGATTACCATTTATCCAATCTCATTATGCCATGCGTTTACTTCATCATCTCTATGATCCACGTCATCATGTCTAGGTCCCACTCGGCCACTACCTTCACATCACCATGTTGGAGAGATATTGACAAAAGTCTCATCAACAACATACAGTCTCATTGACAACACTTCCATACTCTTTATTGCTCCATCGAGGAGACTTCTCCAAGACTCTCATCAATACAACAATGTCTCATAGATAAGATAGCTATCTATTTGTCAAAGAGACATGGATGAAACCATTTCCAACATCGTATTCTCTCATCGATAAATCTCCATAGTTCCACCATCGCTATGTCAAAGAGACATAGCCCATTCTCTCATCGACCACACACTATCATGCTTAGAAGAAGAAAATTGACCCATCAAAGAGTCATCTCCCAATATCTCATTGATCATGCACTGTCACTCTGATAAATTTCTCCTTACACCTTATCACTCCATCAGTAAGTTGCTAAAAGTCTAAAAATAAGAACCTCTAGTCGAAGGTTGTGAAATTTTGCAAACCCACAACATGCTGACAACAAAGAGAGCCTTCTTCCTTATCACTCCATTAGCTAAGTCGCCAAGTCAGGAGGTTTCAAAACTTGAGAACCCCATGACATAGGTTAGGAATACTTGGAATCCTGTGACTCCATTCACTCTTGTTGACCACGCACTGTCACACCGATTTGAAATGGGATGTATGACATTAAGGTGCTCAACAGAGAGGTTGGTCACCCTCACAACTATAAAGACATAAGTTACAACTAATGCAACTGACAATAGCCTATATTGGGTCAACATCAAATAGAACATTTTGAGGATGCCATTACTACAAGTCTAGGGTTTAAGTACTAAACCCTAATTCTATATAAGAGAAAACAAAATTCATTTTTGGACATGTTATACATATTTTGGGCCTCCACAATACCTTTCTGAAAATATCTTAAAAAACCCATCACAAATTTTCCACTCAATTCACCATTAGATCCACTGCTCTCTCATCCATCCTTTTTCATCATGCCAACAAACTCCTTTGCCTAATTTGCACTTTTGACATCAATGACCACTATATGCGCTTCTACACAAGATCAACACACTTCTCCTCTGATCCCCTTTTGACATCAATGACAACATATTCCAACAATTTATTTTACATTGCATATGTACATGGGTACCTAATATGGTCATGTAGCCAAGATCCATTCATCCTTCCATGCATCCATACTTACATTATTTGCATGTTTCATATTCTCCCTAAGTTGCACTTAAGAGGTTTTGGTGTAATTATATATTTAATTACACTTTATTAAGTTTACTTGGGTCCTAAAAGGTTTTCCCTTTATGGTTCTTTACCTTGCTCTATAAAAGCAAGTTATCTAATGTAATTCAGTATTCCCAATAATATTATTTGCATCACTTTATGCAAATTTCTCTTGCATGTTTTATTTTCTCCTTAGAGAAGGTTAATCCATGTTTTACAAGTGATACTTGTTTTATTGAGTTTATTGGAAACTCTAACAAGGATGATTAATGTCCTAGAATCATCAATTTTGTACTCAATCCTCCTATTCCTCAATCCACATAATACATCACTATAGGAATGAAAATATCATAACTATTTGTAATCAATGGAAAATCTCAATTTTTAAAGGGGTTAGCACAATAACAATAAAATTCCTATGAAGTAACAAAGTACAAAGGAAGTAATATGAAAACAAAAGGAACAATGTTACCCTAGGTCTTCATCTTCCATGCTTCACCTTTGTTACACCTCCTAGCTTGCTGTAAATAGAGATGCCCTCAGATTTCAAATGAGCAACTATGACTAATGACAAAGCCCTAAGCAAGTTTTGAAGGATTTTACTAAAAGAAATGACTTGACAATAGACTAGAATGACAATGACTGCAAATGACAATGACCATGAGTTGACAGAAAATGAGCATGAGATGGAGAGAAAGATCAGAGAGAGAGAGAGAGAGAGAGAGAGAGCCAGAGACCAAGAGAGAGCCAAATGAGAACAAAATTGCCATTTTATAAAAACTGCAATTTTGAATGTGTGGCCAGGATGAGAAGATGACAAAACCCTAGAATCAAAGATCAAGATTGAATGTTGTTGTATGCATTAGGGTTAGGTCAAAATTAGGGCAAATGATAAGGATGAAGGGCCAAGATTGAATTATAAGATAATTCAATCAAGGGTCGAAATTAAATGAGATGTCAAAAGATAAGAATTAATTTGGAAGATAAGATGGCACAGACAAAGAGGTTGCTGGAGAAATTAAATAATAAAATTTATTTACTCCAGGTGACCAGTAAATAATTAAATAATAAAGATATTATTAAATTATAGAAGAATGTGACAAAGGAATCATTTCGAATTAAATAATAATTTAATTCAAAATTCAAGAGAGTGGACCAAATTAAATAAATTAACTTTATTTAATTTAATGAGAGAAGAGGTTAATGAATAATTAAATAATTAAAATAATTATTTAATTATAGTAGAAAATGGACAAAAATCAAATAAATTAGAATCTATTTAATTTTTAAAAGAAGGGGACTTGCTTAGTGACGTAATTAAATAAATAAAATTTATTTAATTAATCAAGAGAGAATAAAGATAAAAATGAATTAATTAAATAATTAAAATTATTTAATTAATAGAAGAATTATGACTTTAGAAAATAATTAAATAATTAAAAATTATTTAATTATTAAGAATGAAAGGGGCAATGTTGAATAATCAAGAGTTGCAAGCCTAGGACAATTTTATGTGTCTACATTTTGCCCCTCTTTGTCATAATGTAGCATGTCGCATTGTGACAAAGAAAATAAGTCAAAAATATGCCCTAGTGCAAAATAAGATAAGGAAGAATGACGAGGAGGGTTATGGCATGCCCCCTCGAGAGGATAGACAGGTTCCAAGAACAGAGTGTGCTCTGAAATTGATGAGAAGACTAGAATATGAAGAGACAAAGAAATGTTAGTGCAAAAGATATGGATGATGATATGGATGCAATGCCTATATGAGATGGGAGAGAGAAGATGACAAGACTAAAGAAGATGCATGTTAGTTCCTAGACCAAATCCTTCAAAACATTGCCATAGGACTAATATTTATTGCTCTTAATCATCATTGGGAGGTAAAAATGACACAAATGGACAACAAACACAATGGTATGACGTAGACCAAGGTGTGCAAGGTCATCCACTTGAAAAATAGATAGTCACAGACAAGGAATGTCCTAACTCATATACTAAAGGCTAAGTTGCCCCCAATATTTTATCAAGACAATCCATGCATGCTAGGTCAAAGAAAATAAAATAGGCCAGGAAACGTCATCGCACCTCTAAATCCTTCATGGGACATCCTCGAGGTAGCTAGTAACATGACCAAAATACAAGACAATAAAAATATAAGACAAAATAGCCAAGATAGGCCAAAAGATACAAGATAGACCAAAAGATTAATGCTCATTTTATTTTGTTCGCTAACGTTTGTCTTCGGCTAAAGATTGGAATTCCTTGTTTGATTTGAAAGTTTTGACGCCAAGAGTTTTGCCAATCACCTGTTGACTGCTTTGATCGAAGCCTATTGTCGCGAAGGACACATCCCCGAAAAAGGCAAAGGATGGATTTATAATCTAACTCAAGAAGGACACATCTTGAAGAGGACCAAAGAGTGACGAGATCTATATACATTGTTTCAATTCAATGTGTTTTGGCAAGTTGACTGATGTTGACTGTATGATTGATTGGATTGTGTTGTCTAATTTTGACCAATTTTGACATTGACGTTTCAAATGACTGTCTTATGTTTGATTTTGACTGTCTAACTTATTTGACTGATGTGACGATTGTGACAAATGCCATGATTTTATTTGGACCAACCTAAAAGGACTGACCTAATGTCTCAAGGACTCATCGACCGATGGCCTTGCCTAATGAAAGTACGCGCAGACAACGAGTTCTACAATGACATGGACCTGACCGGGACATGACCTAATTTGACTCCATTTTTGGATTTATTATTGATTTGAATGTTTTGTGTTTTTGGATCCTTTGAAATTTTATGATTTTTTGCCTTTGACATTTTATGATTTCTTTTTATTTTGATTTTTGATATTTTATAGTTTGTTTTGGATTTTTGACATTTTTGGATTTTTTGGATTTTTTTGACATGTTTTAATTTTTTTGGCTTTTTTGAGAATATTTTGAGGTGTCAATGGATGAAAATTTGGGTAGCCTTTGTGCTAGATACCAATGACAAGGGGAAAACCAAGTCTAGGTGCAAGGAGATAAATGGGATTAATGGATGAAATGGATGTATGCATAAGAGAGCAACGATGTGATCTCCAAAGACTATGTCGCATAGGAATGACATGCCCCATTCTAGGTACAAGACTTAGGATTTTTCGTGACAAAGCTGATGACCATAGGATAATGATATGATTGGTTTAGATAGGATGAGGTATGTCAAGAGATACCCAAAAAACATGTTTCAACACTTTGCCCCTATATCTTCATCAAGATCAAAAGGAGAAGAGTGGATAAGTGGACCCAATATGATAGATAGGTATGATGGCTAAAGATGGTAGGTAGGATGGAAATGATATGACATAAAAATGATAGGTTGGATAGATAAGACATTGTGCCCCCAAGTGTAAGTGACATAGAAGATCAAACTACACATGATGCCTGTTTTCCAGGTTTTCATCATGGTACTTATCCAAGGCGCCTGTTTACCAGGTTTTCACCATTGGACAAAGGGATTTCTCTTTACCTTTTTTCTTTTCTTTTCTTTTTATCTTTTTTTTTGACTTTTTTTTTGACTTTTTGGATAGGGGAATATGGATAAGAGGGACTCAAGTGTCTAGTTGCATGAAAGGCAATAGTCCCACTAGAGATAGATGTCATTGCATGGACCATGTCAAATGTCATTATGCGCATAGATGTTGGTAAGGGATGACATGAAAGGGAGATGGAGTAGGTAGATGATGGATTATGATGTGTATTATGGAGGAAAATGGCAGATTATATAGGAATTATGCAAAAGAGGAATGGGGAGGCTTAACCAAAGGCATGGACCATAGGGATGTGATGGGGAAGATATGTAGGATAGTGGATGGGGGGTGATGAGATGGAGGTATAAGGGCTTGTTGTGAAATGGAAGGGAACCATGACCAATGGTTACACACATTGTGATAAGCATTGAAGCTTTTGGTGTGGACGGGGTGTAGGAAGCAATGGAGATGTTTGCTTAGGAGATGGGTGATGAAGTGCTTTAGGTACCCACATAGACTTAGTATTTTTATGACTTTTATTTTTCTTGTGGGATTTTTGTAATTTTTGAATGGAATGTGTATTTTGGATGGAAGTGGATGGTTGGGATTTTTGTGACGTAGATGCCTCATTTGACTTGATTTCTTTTTGCTTAGGTACCCAAACCATTTTGTTTTTAGACTTTTCTTTTGGAGGCATGGGCTTATATAACTTTTTGGATGCACTTGGCTTTGACTTTTTGTATTGATGTCCTAAGGCATGAGGGTCCTTAGGATTTTTGACTTTATAAATAGAGGCATCTAAATTTTTATTTTTGAATCCAATGGGATGGATGGATTGAGTGGAAGCTTTATGTTTACACAATGTGTGTATTTGTTGGTCATGACTAGGATATTTAGGGTATTTATGAATGATTGGAATATTAGGTGTTGGAAGTAATGGTGGCAAAGCAGATGGAGGGAGATTAGGAGTTGGAAGTAATGGTGGTAAATTGGATGGAGGAAGGTGTATGGTCACATGATTTTGACACTTGTAGGATGACGGTGGTGGAATGGCAACATATACTTTAGGCATATGATAGGTTTTATGATGGAAAGTGGACTTAGAATGCATGGAGGAAATACCAACATCTTGAGACTGGTTTCCTTGGGGTATGCAATGGACAATGGGACTAGGTGTAGGTGGAACACTAGACACGAGTTCCTTATTGGAAAGACCAAGTAGATATGATGGAGGACTTGCAATGGGGTCGATAGTGGGTGATGGGGGATCATTAGGATCTTGATTAGCATTGTGTTCACTTAGATCCAAGGTATTTGTTTGATCTTCTATACTAGCTTGGGAGGCAAGTATCTCATCAAGGGGAGTGGATGTCAATGGATCATGGATAGGACTAGGTGGTGGTGAAATTGGAATATCTTGCTCATGGATGGGTATAGGATCAAGTTGCTCATCGATAGGATCTTCATCATTATGGATATCATCTTGATCATAAAAGAGATAAAGATTATGGACAGGTTGGATGACAATGATTTCATCTTGATTAGGACTAGGGCTTGATGTTTCCACATGCTTAGGATTAGGCTCTTGACATACATCTTGGGTTGCTTGAATGGAAGTAGAAGGGGATGACTCTTGGAGAGACTTGACATGTTCTAGATGGTCAACAACATAGGAGCATGATGGAGGTTGACTTGGACTTATGAGGGGAGACTCTTGACTTGGCTCAAGGGGTTGTGGATGACATGGTTGACTTGAAGGACTTGGCATGACGTTTGAGGACTCTTTTTTATGTTCAAGTATATGTGTTGAATGACATGGCAACAATGGATTCCTTACTTGTAGCCCTTGGGTCACATCCTTTGTAGGTGGATTGGTGGATTTATGTAATGCCATCAATTTATGTTTTAAATATCTAAATGTAAGGGATTGATTTGATGGAGGATTAGATGATGGTGGGGGTAATGAAGAGTTTGATGGGTGAGAAGGTGGAGAGGCCAATGGATTAGGACTAGGACATGGTGGATTAGGGATAAGCATTTGATTGGATGGTGGTAAGGGTGTATGGACTAGATTGGTGTTCCCCTTGTCAAAGGTGGCATTAAGACTTAAAGGTTCTTGATGTTGTTGCCAAGGTGGACTTGGGAAGTTACGTTGTTGTTGTGATATGGGTGGACATGTTGATGTGGCATTGTCATAATAGATAGATGTGTTAGGTTGGCATGATGATGAAGGTGACATATAGGATTGTGGTTGAATGTGTTGAGGTTGAAATGGTGTTTGGACTTGTGATATGATTTGTTGTTGTAATGATGATTGAGGGGTTGAATAGGATAATGACTGTTGAAAGGTTGATTGATGTGGATAAGAGTTGAAATTAGAAGAGTTGTGATAGGTTGACGAAGGGGAAACTTGATATGTGGATGGATGAGGTTGATATGATGATATAGGTGACACATTAGGTTGATGTGAAATGTGTTGATATGGTGATTGGACTTGATAATGCGCTTGTTGGACTTGACAATTGGCCATGAGGTATTGGATTTGTGCTATGAGTTGTTGCATTTGTGGTGATTGGTTGGTTTGAAGTTTTTGGATAACGTTATGGGCGCTTTGAATGATTTGTTGGTCTAAAGGTGTTTGATTTGTTTGAGCTTTATGAAGCATGTGAATAAGCTCTAGTGCTATGTCTTCAAATGTTGTCATGGTGCAAAATGATGTTGAAAGAGATGATGATGTGGAATGACGAGATTGGATGACTTGGATGATGTGGAAAAATTTTATTGAAAGTTTGACTCTTGGCAATAATAAATACAAGATTTTATATGTAAATGTATTACAAACACACACAATCGCCACACAATGATAAGTTTATCTCCAAGATTGGGAAATGCTTATGATTAATCGGGCACTGAATACATGTTCAACAAGCCCTATGACTCAGTCAAGTGGGGGTGCATGGCTAAATTGTGGGTCTGCCATTTCGCACAAGGTTGACTAAGGAATGATTTGAAAGAAAAATCCCCAGCCTGTGAGAGAAAGGGTAACCCACCCCTTCACCTTCACTTCCCAAAGGCATGCTCTTTGGGGTTTAGCCAAGAGGACAAGATTTTAACTTCCAAATGCCATCTCGATTCATTGACCAATTGAGGTCGCCCCTAGGGTGATGAAATCCCCAGTGCCTCCTATTATGTTTGAAAAGAAAAATCATGAGGTGTTTTGTGATCACACACACTTGATTCCACACACTCACAATGATTGAACTCTTTAGAAATGAAACGTTTGTGCCGCAAACCATATAATATGTCTTTTTAACTCAATTCAAATGTAGGAAGACAATGTCAATTTTTTAAAATCCAATTTTGATATGTGATTGAAGACAATTCATTTTTAAGAGCCCAAATCCAAATGTGTTTGCAAACAAGGATTAATTTTATGCCCCAAATTGAAATGTGTGACAAACAAGATTAAGAAATGGAAGATGGGATATGTGCACCTGATTATTCGCTTACCAATTTGTTGTGTATGAATGATATTTCTGCCACTAAAACTCCTTATGATCACCCTACAAAATCAAAAGAAATAATATCATAATGCAGCCATGAAAAAAAATAAACTCATTAGAAAATTGCAATTTCAGATACATATTTTTCACATAGCTGAATTAGATTTGATTATTTGAAGACATTATTGATCTGAAAAATACAAAATCAAAGAAGAGACTGATATTATTTTTCAGAGACCTTTCCAGAAATGTAAAGAAGTCAGAAAAATTCCCTATTGTGCGCCCAATATTAATTTTCTATTGAAAATCATAAAAAAAATTATAATAAATACAAAATA
The DNA here is from genome assembly GCA_007258455.2 of Sequoia sempervirens. Taxonomy (NCBI): domain Eukaryota; kingdom Viridiplantae; phylum Streptophyta; class Pinopsida; order Cupressales; family Cupressaceae; genus Sequoia; species Sequoia sempervirens. The sequence continues at coordinate 713 of VDFB02103837.1, read as the reverse complement.
GCTCCAAAAATTCTGATTTTTTTACTGTATCCGTGTGATGTTATTCCAAATCTGCAAAAAAAATTTTATGAGTAGATCTGCAACCGTGAGTGAGATCTAAGCAAATTTGTTTTAAACCCTAATTTCAAAAAATCTATTTTTTTGACTCATAATTGCACATCAAAATTTAAAAACTAAAGAGTAGACCCCTATTAAAATTAAAAGAGATTTCCAGAAATGTAAACATATCTGAAAAATTCGATTATTTACTCCCGAAATTAATTTTTTATTAAAAACAGAAAAATAATTATAAAAAATGAAAAACAGATCCAAAAAATCTGATTTTTGAAATGAGAGCTTTTGATAGTGTGTTAGACCTACAGAAAAAAAATTGTGAGAAAATACGAAGCCGTGTGAAAGATATGGTGAAATCCTTGGAAACTAGGGTTTTGTCCAAAAATGATGCCAAACTTGCAACAAAAAGCTAACAAAATCTACAATAAAAAAATACAACTCCAAGATTTCTCCAAATATGTTAAAATATGTCGGGTTAACCAATGTAATCAAGGGAAAATCCTAATTTGTTAAAGGGGTTTGCACAATAACAATAAAATTCCAATGAAATAACAAAGTACAAAGGAAATAATATGAAAACAAAAGGAACAATGTTACCCTAGGTCTTCATCTTCCATGCTTCACCTTTGTTACACCTCCTAGCTTGCTGTAAATCGAGA
>VDFB02103835.1:0-19125 GCA_007258455.2 Sequoia sempervirens | reverse complement strand
TAAATATAAGAACCAAAGGGACACTTCATATCAAATGGAAATTCAGTTATGTCTTGGTGATTAGTTATAAATGTATAAAACAAATATGGCACCAAATAAAACACACAAATCGACCGAAGATTAAAAGGCAACCTTCTTGTATCACTCTGACATTTTGAAATTCAAAAAACCTGTTGCATTCATTTCTAGTGGTGGACATTAATGGCTACATGAATGAAATTCATATGAATATTTATGATTGAAATATTGAACCAAAGGAATTTTCAAAAGTTTCAGCAAAGAAGGACAGGAGATCAAATGATAGACACAAAGTTTAGTGCACCCAAAGACATACAAGTAAGCATAAAAAATATCCCTACAATTGATAGATTATAATTCAATTCTACCACCTTATAGAGAATTAGAATGGAAGGCTCAAGTTCTACAAAAACAAAAAATAGGAAGCAATAAGGTGAAAGTAGCTAGTCCAAAAGTAAAAAGAAAAAAACTGAAATGGGGTAGGAATCTAAAACAAAAGAATGGAAACTAAACCAAGACCTCACTGATCAATTACCTGGTTCAAGGCCAAAAGCTAGAAGGTCTACACAATTGAGGGCTAATGTAGAAATATTAGAGGATAAGTGCAAACATGTAGGTGATGTTTGGACTTCGATTAGGGGATATGAATTGTTCATTTTTCATTATTATCAGAGAGGTAGATTTGAACTAATTTGTAACCCTTGGAATTTCAATTTTGGAAAGCTTGTTGTTCCCAACGTCTTTGTGAATATAGACCTCATAAAAAATTTGGCTAGTCATTATAACCCAGACCTTAAAGTTATTTGCAACCCGCAAGGAGAACCATTCATACATATATCCAAAATTGCACTTTGTGAAGTTTTCAACCTAGATGACACATGTGACCAACCCATAGTGCATGAGGATTTAGAAAAGGAGTATTTGATAATGGATACTACCTACAAAGAATGGAGGTTGCCATTACACCAGCCTAGAGAAGATAGACGGCTAGTACCACTTGAGGATGGTGATGGACCTCCCTTTCATGTTGATTTGTTCAAGACCTATTTAAAGAACACTTACTTCTCAATGGGTCAAGTATTGGGAATAGAGGTCTCTGAATTGATGTCTATACGGCCAATGGTGATTGCTGCAGACATACAATGTCACAATGCAAGACCTTTTGATTATGCTTCACACATTTTTATAGGGATTGACTCAAGGAAAATGGCTATCAAGAATGGATCTCCCACAATGCACTTTAAACATTATTCCCTCCTCATGCACATGATATTGTACTATGGATAGGAGTTAGGAATGTGGTTAGAGGAATTGAGAATCACATAGTTGGATAAAGAAGATTAGCCAATACCAATACAATTTTGGACCTCCATTTGGGACAATAGATTAATCAATTCCAATTATGTTTATTTTGAAGAATACTTTGTCAAAACATTGTAAAGGTTTTATGATCACCCTTGTGATTATTCATTATCTAATGAGATCAAAATATTTTTAAGCCCTAAGAATTTCAATGGACCACCAACTATAAATCATAATTGGGGTGATTGGTATTGCTATGTTGATTCCACCATGATCAAGGTTTATGGTTTTGAAGATACACCTTTCCTATTACCCAAGACTATGCCAGATAGAATTGCATATCTAGAAATTGTCAATTAAATGGATTACTTCAATGTCATGAACTTGAATGTATATGAAAAATAGTCATTCATGCCTAGTGCATTTCGTTTTGGGGATTTCATTATGGTTTCAAAAGAAGGATATGATCTTATCTTAGATAAATTTTCACATTTCAATATGAAGAAGGCTGCACCAAGGAAAGGATATGATCCTGAAGGTTTTATTGATTTTGCTAGGAAAAAATAGAATCTAGATGGATATGTTAATATACCATATCCTCATGATGATATTCTTAGAAACATGGAAGAAGCAGAGGATAAATTGGTAATTGATAACTACAATAGAGAAATTGAACAGACGATGAAGGAGATACAAGAAGAAAAAATGTTATCCTCTAGCAGTGAGGAATCCCATAAAGAAAATGAACCTCAAAGCTGAATTTTAGTTGAGGATTGTGTTATATCAACTCCAAATAGAGAAATCGAAGTTAGAGAATCATTTGATACAAATACTAGGAAATTGGCTTATAAGTTCTTTTACTTGGATGATCAGTTCATTAAATCTCCTAAATTTAAATCTTTCTTGTACAAACAAAAAAGGAAAAACAATAAGGGAATTAGTTGTAGATATCACACCTAGTAATGAAAACTAGTTGTTGATCACATTGAAGGTGGATGTGGAGAATGAAATGAAGAACATGACTCCAGAGAAAGGAAGAAAATTGTTAGAGGAGTTTGGTGTGATGATCTTTCCTAGTTTGGACTTAAATTCTACTCTTGTTTTTTATAGTTTTTTACATAATAGTGATGCCAAACATAAGCTTAGTCTAGAAGGGGTAACATAGGTATACACTGGGTCAAGATATAATTCTAATGAGACTTCTCTTATAATCTGGGCTCTATACCGCCACATAAGAAGTCTATGATTATTGATATAGAGAAAGAATTTGGTCATGTGATGACATTAAATGTGGGTGAAACTAATCCTATGGTCATAGTTGATATTGGCATAAATGTAGCCAAGTTGAACAAGGCTTAGATTTAGATGTTGATCAAAGAATGAGATATGTATAAGTTGAACAGTGAAAGGATTCTCAAAGAAAATGATTTCCTAAGAGACACAGTCAAGGATACATTCAAAGGATCCACTAGAATGTTGACTCAAGGAGAAGGCTCCCAATCAAAGGACAAGTGTGAGGAATTACAAATAAGTAATTAGCAGGTGCACTCGCAAGTGATCAAGGCCAGATTCGATACACTTTCTACAATGCTCCAAAAGAGGCACAATAATCTGATGATTTGGATGGATGAGTTCTGGGTAAATCACTCCAAGAGTCACACTTTCATTCAAGAACATAAAAAGATAAATGATAGGCTATAGGAAAAGCTCCAAGAGATACAAAAAGAAGCACTTATGATACTAGAGCCATTACAGCTATTGAGGACATTGTAAGGAAACATAAGGATTATTATAAGGAACTTCAAGTAGATTCCAAGGAGTTTATTAATGCTTTGAAAGAGGGTGTGCTTGCATTATTCAATAATAATAGAGAACTAAAAAGTCAGAACGAATGGATGAAGGAGTGTAGACTTATATTGCAGGGAGCCTTGGAAGTAGCTAAGAATGAAGATTCATTGTTAGAAAAGGAATGTGAGTGTTTGGAAAGGATGATTACTCATGGAGATTTATGTGAGGAATGTTGTAGAGGATGTTGATACACACTTGAGTCAGGAGTACTTGGATCATATTACACAAATTCATTTTTGGCTTATTAGAGCTTAATTGTTAATGTTTATGTGTTCTTAAAATTCCAAAAGACACTTATGAAGAGGTATACCCTCTTCAAGATATTGTTATATAAGTTGTACATGTGATAATTAAAGAAGAAGAGTGAATAGGGAGAGAATTTATAGATATACAAAAGGAAGAATTTAATAATATATATCATGTATATTATAATGTAAAGGACCATGATGCATTCATGAATTTTGGCAAAAATCTATAGAAGATGTTTGATGTTGTGTAACTTCATATTGGTGTCTATTGTTTGTTGATTTGAACAATTATCTAGCTATCTCCATATTTTTATTTCTCTTTTATTTGAATTTGTGTATCCAAGTTGATATTCAATTTCATTAGACACATTTGATTTTATTATGTAATCAAGTTAATTAGCTTCCATTAAAGAATTAAAATCCTTTTAATTGATTACAATAACTTGGAAGTAGATTTGGACCAGTAAGAAGAGCCCTGTAATTGATAAGACTACCATACTATCCTCATTTTTATATTATCTTGTTATTCAAACTAAGGATATACTTCATTTTTCAATACACTTTAGTTGTCATTGTGTGATTCTATTTAATTGGTTCCTTCAAGGAAGGATTAAAAACCTCTTAAATAAGTCACAGTAACTTGATAGGATCAATTGGATAAATAAGTAGAGTCTATCAGTTACATTCTTGCACGTTTATACAAGATATAAATGAATATAATGTTGGCAAGAGACACTACATGAGTCATCTGGTGTTTTCATTGATGAAAACTCTAGTCAGTAATCCTATCCGCACTTTAGTATTTTCTTATACCAGAAGTCAGATTGAAGATGTGTGTTAACTATTAAAGCCTGAACAAAGCATCTGACAAAGTTGTGTATATCGATTCATATGTAATTTTATTTTATCATTTTGAGTTGTGTATCTCAATCTCATGGAAGTTTGTTCGATGTATGAACTATGTTATCCTTGAATCATAGAGCCTTGTATTGATTGGTGTCCAAGTTAGAAGATCTAGTTTGATGATTTTTTTTTGTTTAATAGTGTGAAAGGCCAACTAAATGAATGCAGTGTGTTGTGGATATTAGAGGAATAATTGTTTGAAGTGTTTCATGTTCAAACATGTTGTTTCAGGTCATCACTATGTTGTGGCTAAAATTAGTTGGTGTGCATTAAAAATTATTTATGGTTTGGTCTGACGGTTTGTATAAGTTTTATATTTTATAAAGGCCAACATGTAATTGATGTAATTCCTAATCACAGATATATATAAGTGATTGTTTATATCATTTTGGTGTGTGATGTGATGTGTTGCAAAAGTTAGAAGAATTATTGATTGATTGTGTGTAGTTTGATTTGAGCAAAAAGAAGATTAGTGATCCTAATTAAAGTAGATAGAGTTTTAAGAGAAGAAGATTAGAATCAGACATAGTGTGAAGGATGTTGCAAATGTGCTTAATTGGAACTCTAATCAGGCATTAGCAGATGGTATTTTCACAATTCAAATCCTCTGGATGTAATCCAAATGCTTTTGTAAGACAGTGAGTCTTCCTTTTTGTATCTGAGCAGTGAGCTCTAGGCCGTGTGCTTGAATGCATGTGCATTCCCCATTTGTAAACACTTATATTGAGTATACTAATATTATCAATTGACCTCCACTGTGGTTTTCCCCTAACAAGGTTTCCATGTAAAAAATCCTTGTGTTATGGTGTTCTAGTTGATTGATTTGTGTTCTTGCATCTTTCTTTTTCCTCAATGCTAAGTGTATGGTTTAAAAGATTAGGGTTAATAAAGCAAATTTTATGTGAACACCTGATTCACACCCATCTTAGTGTTCCTTGATTCCAACATATAAGTGCCAAAAAAATTAGAACTACAACCACATTAGTCACCTATCATAAGTTGTTATTGACTGGGTTACCCAAGACGGATAATTTGAGACTGACCATTTTCAAAACCTTTGACTATTTGTGTGACTATCTTCTTGTCTGCCTATGTGGCTTCTTTTTTATATCTAACATGTTTTGTCTATGGATTATTATGTTGCTTTGTAGATGCACCTATGAAACTGCTTTTCAACTAGACTCTATGAATCCTATCACATCCAACTTCCTTTAGGACTGAGCACTTGGGGGGAACCTTCTTTGTAAGTCCAAGAACACAAAATGTGCTTACATCCTATGGGATGTATTCATCGTTGGTCTACAGGCCTTCGGTGCACTTATTTCAACTCTCCTTGGGTCTGAAGACCTATGGAGCCATTTTCCTACCTTGGGCTTTCGAGCATGCTAGATTGCGGTCTGCTTCCTCAATGGTTGAGTTATATTTTCTTGTAACTTTTTTGACCTACTTTATTGAACAATCATTGGAACTCATGTTCGCTAAAGTGGGGGGAAAATATATGGAGCGAATTTGCACCCCCTTGCAAATTCTCCTTTTACACCCTTCACCTTAGAAAAAACAAACCCAACAATGCAATTTCACATTCCCCATTCATACTCCATCCACTTGGCATCCATTTATAGTGTCGGTGGGGGAATTTCTATTGGGTACATGAGTGCAGCGTGTGGACATCTACATAGTATGTTGTTTTCCTAACAAGATTCCTACCTCTAGAATCTACAGAGGCGTTATGTTCACCATTAGGTCTGAAGTGTAATGTATTTGCACCCTTTGATTGACCTTTGAATAAATTTTTCCCTCCTAAATCATCTTCAAATGCCTATCTTTCACATTCATCTCAACTTCTTCACACTCTCTACACACTTTGGACATTCTTGAAGATAATTCTCACATTCTCTCATGTGTTTTGGCTACTTGTTGCAATATTGGCTTCATCCCAACATAATAGTATTCTTCATATCTACCACAGAAGCTACAACTTGGTGTCTTGCAAGACTTCCTTTGGTGTCACTACGGCCACATCGACTTTTCCATGATTGTAGACTTACATTCCTATCTCATTGTCCTTAAGTGCCTTTGATCGAGGGTGGTATTATTTGCTTACTATTGCATTTTTTTTGGGTTTTAGTAGCATAGTGTTTCTTGTAGTCTTCGATATTCTTCATTTCAAATAATTTCTTTATCACATTTCTACTTTTCTATCTATTTGGTTGTCCATGGAGATGGAAACATCAAAATGGGGGTTTAACTGTGGCAAGCTCCAAAACAACCCCAACATTTTTCCTCGTCTTGTTGTGTGTAGGTACTCATTCATGCGGAGCTTGTGAGAGAGCTAGAATTTCCATGAGTTGAATCTTTATCATCTTTGTTCTTATCATTCTTATATCATCTCTCATTATTTTAGTTATTCTATTATTTATTGCTTCAGTCATCACTTCAAACCTCAACAGCTAGACTTTCAGTAGGCTTCTATAGGTCTTTGTTTGTACTTTTTTAGTGTCTATCTATATATACAACAACGTACCTATGAGATTCTAGTGCGTTGTGCTATCATCCCTATCCCATGCTCTTGTCCTTTGAAAAAGAGCTGACAAGGTTACAAATAGGACTCCAGAAACCTATTCATTTAGCCCCATTAAAAATATCAGGTTAGTAGATTGAAAAAAGTACTGAGAGTGATCTTCATTCTCTATCCTTAAACAATAAATAATTCCCTAAGCACCTGCATGGTTGAGGTAGATCAGGGTATCCTTCAACTCTCACCTCTCCGTGACTTGGAGTTGGTGAGTGGTTGGTCCCCCTCTACAAGAAGTATGTGGGCCAAATATATATACAGGTCTTAAGGAAGTGAAGCATTTAGTTGAAAGGAAATATCTAAGGTAGTTGATGAAATAAAAAATAAGGGAAGTAAATATAACCACATATAAATTATATATACAAATATATAAGTTAAATATAAACATATATGCTTATTAAAAGTGATTAGTGGAATATTGAAATCAACTAGCCATATATATATATATATATACATGATACTCAATTATTCAATAATGATGATTGCAACAATTATTGAGCCTTACAAGTAATTATGATGCTTTAATATAAGTATGGATAATAGATTCTTATTTTTTGATTTACACTAATGATATCTTTTGAGTGTTAATAACATATCAAAGAGGAGGAGAATAAGAAGGAAAAAAAATAACAATCAACATCAACAATGGTATATATATATATATATATATATATATATATATATATATATATATATATATATATATATATATATATCAGTTATAATTATAGTTTATATTTATCATTGTCATGATCATAGTTAGCATATTTGTGGTTCTAAATTATGATTAATAGAATTGTGATTCAAATTATAGTTGATAGTATAATTATTCTATAGTCCAGATCTATGAATTAATTTACATTGTGATAAAATATTTTATGTAGAATTATAGTAGATTGTCCAAGTATACTTAATGGTTCATTCATTAGACTACATTTATTTTGTGATAATATACTCTTCATGTTTAAGGATATATTCTTTAAATATTAAGTTAGTTATTCTAATGTGCACATTTTTTTTCCCGCGATGGGAGAAGGGAGAGTTGCCAAGGGAGTACAATGAGAAGGCCTCTTCTAGGTATGCCATCTAGGTAGGGGATCAGATGAGCCCATGAAGGGCCAAGGGGGTACAACCTTCATTTCAAAGGGTATTACCCTTGGGCATAGGAGAGTTGGCTACCAGGACACCTTTCACAATCTCACTTCCCTTATTTTGGAATAACAATATAAAAGAGTCATTCATGTAGGAGTGAAAGAAGATAAAAGGATGGGGGATCCTCGTTTGGTCACCCCATATGAATGTCATGCACCACATGGGGTTAAGAGGCAGCCTCATATGAGTGGCATACACCACATGGGGTAAGGGACCACCTCATATGAATCGCATGCTCCACATGAGGTCCATGGAGGTTAAGCTACCCCTTTTGACCATCCTCTTCCATGCTCTCCTCGTGACTGAGCATTCTCAAAATGGAGTCATAATCAGTTTAACAAATTTATTAGAGTTAATAATGATGTTATCCTAATTGTTAAGTTATTGTTGTAATTGAATTATTAGGTGTTTGTAGGGATTAGATCAATCCAAGGTACTCTCTAAATCAGCTATTTTCTTGGAAATTGATAATTTAGAGTAAAACTAATATAACCCCAATTAGGGGACATTACACCTGGTAAGGGCAACAATGTCTCCTCTACTTTGGGGTTACACTAGAAGAACTTCAAGAACAGAAACTCAGAGAAGTCCTCCAAGGTAGGAAGGAAGAAAGACCAAGATAAGATTAAGCTAATGGGTGAGAATTTGGTGGAGTTAGGTTCAGTTAAACCTCTTGAGTCTCATTTTTCTAACCCTCAAAAAGGATTTTTCTCTCTTGTAATGTGAGGGGGTTGAACAAAATCCCTCGACAAAACGTTGTTCAGGAAATGATCAAGGCCCATTCCCCTAATGTTATGTTTATTCAAAAAAATAAATTATCTATGGAGGATAAGGTCAAGGTAACCCCCAAGATTTGATGGCATCATTAGTTTCAATGCATTAGGGCATAGGGTAGTGTTGGTGGGATTGTATGTCTTTGGTACAAGAGAAAGGTTTCCCCTTTGTGGTGAATTGTGTATAGGAATTCATTGTCCATGGTTGCTTCAAGCTTTGACTACGGAGAAATCTTGTTGTTCTCTAATGTTTATACTCCAACGATTTGGATGGTAAACTTTGTTTGTAGGATCATATAAGTTATGTGAGATCCTTAGCTCCTTTGTTTCCCTAGATTGTGTCTGGTGACTCTAATGCTATTCTCATTCTTAATGAAAAGAGGGGAGGGTTGGATCTTCTATAGTCTTTTTCATTAGTGTTTAAAAATAATATAGCCCTGTTTAATTTGATTGATATAAAGCTTCTCAATGGTATGTTTAGTTGGAGCAACAAGAGGTGTGGAGTGGATTCTATCTCTAAGAGGTTGGACAAGTTCTTGGTCTCCAAATTTTGGATAGGAAATCAGTGGATCTCCAGTTCAGAAATTTTTTAATGGAGGGACTTAGATCACTAGCCTATAAAATTTTTTACACATGGAAGGGATAGTTCTAAGAATCCTTCTTTCAAATTTCAGCTCATGTGGCTATGTGATCCATCTCTATAGAACCTCATGAAAGACTAGTGGATTAGAGGTTTTCCTCCACATGGGACATCCATGTATACCTTTGTCCAAAGGCTTCAATTTGTGAAATTTTAGCTAAAAAAGTGGAATAGAGAATGCTTTGTGAATATCTTTAAGGAAAAAATAGTAGCTTAGAATCAGCTAGATAACATCACTAGGCAGAACAGAGACCATGGGATTACCCAAGAGTCCCTTAAAGTTGAAACAAAAGCTTTGGAGGTGTTATTTGAATGGCAACTGTAGGAGGAGTTGTTTTGGAAATAGAAGTCAAGGAAAAACTAGCTTCAAGAGGGTGACAATAATATTGCCTTCTATTATAACTCTACCAAAGCTAGGGGACATGGGAATTTGATCTCTTATACTGTTTCCTTTTAGGGTGTTCAATTATCCTATTTTCAAGATATTTCATAGGAGGCTACTCGATATTTTTCTTCCTTATTCATGAAGGACTTTCTTGAGGAATTGGAGGAAGTGAACCAAGTTTTGGATTGTTTTCCTTCTACTATTCCCTTTGAAGCTAATGCTAAACTCAACCAACCCATTTCCCTGGATGAGTTGGAGGATTTAGTCTTCAATATGAAAAATGGTAAGGCCCTAGTCCAAATGGATTTCCTATTGGTTTTTCTTAGGAATTTTAGGAGACTATCAAATGGGATCTTTTGGAGGTTCTACAGGAATCACAAAATAGTAAACAAATGTTGAAAGCCATGAATTCCACATTCTTAGATCTTATACCCAAGAGAGAAGGTAAAAATTCTCTTGACCTTTTTGGCCAATTTCCCTTTGCAATGTTGTCTATAACACCATTTCTAAGATAATCACTAAGAGACTGAAGCCCTGGTTAGTTAAAATTATCTTGGATGAGTGGGGAGGTTTTTTGGGTTACAAACATATCCAAGATGGTGTAGTTATAGTTGTGGAGTCTATTCATTCCATTGAGGTATCCAAGGAAAAGGCCATGTTTGTCACGTTGGATATGGCCAAGGCTTATGATAGGGTCAAATGGTCCTTTCTTCACAAGTTTCTTTATACATTTTAGTTTGATGAGGTTTGGATTAATTGGGTGATGTGTTGTGTAACATTGATGTCTCAATCTATGTTAGTTAATGGTGTGGCTTCCCGTTTGTTTGATGCTTCTAGGGGTCTTTGGAAGAGTGACCCCTTGTCTCCTTATCTTTTCATTATTATGGTAGAAGGTTTGGGAAGAATTCTAAAAGCTCATTTAAGTCAAGGGCTTATTCATAGGTGGAGTTGGAGTGAAGGATTGCCTCATCAGTCCCACTTACCATTTTTGGATGATATTGCACTCTTTGTTGTTGCTAGAATCAGTGAAGCATACAACTTTAGGCGAGATCTTTGCATTTATCTTTCTTCTTTATACCAGAGGATTAATTAAGGGAAGTCCTCTATCTTCTTCTTCAACACTCCAATTATTCAATCTAGGATTTCTTGTATTCTTAGATTCCAGATAGGTAATCTTCCTTTCGTGTATTGGGAATATCCCTCTCTGTGGTTTGTTGGCATATTGATTTGATGAGGTCAACTTTGGCTACTTGTGTTGTCATTGATGGCAAATTGAGTCTATAGTTTGATCCCTAGTATTAGTTGTGCTTATACCAATAGAGAATCTAAGTCTGTATTCTTTTGGCGGAGAAAGTAAAGAACAAGACATTCAGTTGGTATGTTGATTCGACTACTTCACCAGATCACTATTTTGAAGTGTGGATCTCCAAGGAATTTTTCTTAGCTTGTACACTATTCTTCTAAAGAATTTTTGTGATGTATTAATCATAGGTTGAGTTAAGAGGTTTGGTGGCATGTTTTATGATCTAGCTTTCATTTTGGCCAACATGCTTGATGTGGTGGATCACAGATGTATGTGGAATAATTATCTTTCTATCTTTTATGTTTAGAGCCATGGTGTGGGTCCATTCTATAATTCTAGCTGGAATATGTAGGTACACTTAATTTCTAATTAAAGATTTAAGGCCGACATGGTTGATATATGTAAAGAATATTATATTTTGTTGAAAGGCCAACATGTATTGAATTTTTGGGTTAGCGGATATATAAGGAAGATTGGAAATTCACTTTGTATGTGCATAGTATGCATGATGTGAAGAGAGATGTATATGTGTGTGAAAAAGAGTAGAGAATTTGATTGATCAAATATCAGTTGTACTACTGAAGGGTTTTTAGCAGGAGAATAGAGAAGAGTAGAAGGTCTAAAGTCAGATTGTGTGCTTTAGTGGAATTGAATCCAGGCATTTGTAGATGCTATATTCTCAATTCAAATTTTTTGTAATCTATATTATAATTTTATGGCAGTGAGCCTCTTTCTTTAAGCAGTGAGCTCTAGGCAGTGTGCCTGAATGCAAGTGCATTCCCCTCTTTTTTTTTGCTTTTAACAAAGTAAACTTTGTGGATTAATCTCCACCATAGTTTTTCCCTTAATAGGGTTTCCACATAAAAATATCTGGTGTTATGGTGATTATTGATGTGACTGCATGTTTTCATTTGTTATGTGCTGCTAATTTTATATAAAGCTCTATTATTGTTGTTGATGGTTTTTAGATCTGATTTGTTAGTCAAAATCATTGAACACTGATTCATCCCCCCTATCAATGTTCCTTGCATGCAATAATTGGTATCAGAGTAGGTTCCTCTTCAGAAGCTTAGCAGCCTAGGGTGAATCTTGAATTACAATGGATGCTGGTGGCACTTGATGATCTTGATCAATCAAAGGTAGAGGTCATATAACTTAAGGAAAATCTTGCAGATGCTAAAAAATTTATTCAATCACTAAAGGACAAGATAAATGACTCAAGGGAAAAGAGAAAGGAACTTTGTGATTAGTTGAAGCAGAAAGAAAAGAAAGGATTGGATGATGTCCATTTGAATCAAACTTTAAAAGAAATTACAGTAGAATGTGAAAAGCTAGCCAAGGACAATGCAACTCTAAGACTTGAAATGGAATCTGTGGCAATGAATTTTACTAAAGAGATTGAGCAAAGAAAGAAGAATGAGGAGAATCTAGCCCATTCCGTTAGAGAAAAGTCTAAAGAATGCAAAAAAATTAACAATAGATTTATCTTGTTGGAGATTGAACTGTAGCAATCCAGGAAGAATGAACATGAGCTTGAGAGACAGATAGTTATTCTTGGAAATGAGCTTGCTACTACAAATGATTTCAAAGAAAATTTTAGGATAAGTTCTACCAAGCTTGAAGAAATAACTAAAATTCAGAAGGATATAAAAGATAATCGAGGTCTTGGATATGAGAAGGGAGAATGTTCCAGATCTGAGCAGAAGAATTCTGAAAAGAAGAACAAAGGAGGAACACATCCCATAAGTCAACCTAATGCTCAAAGATTTAATGGATATTTCCTTGTTTGTAATAAATTTGGACATATGGAATCTTAGTGTAGAAGGAAAATAAACCCTAGTAAGCCATCATTCTCTAGTCAATGTTTCAAATGCAAGAAGTCTGGTCATAAGGCTTTAGAATGCAAGAGTATGACTATGAGTAATAATAACATTAAATGCTATACCTATGGAAGATTTGGTCATGTTGCTAATCAATGCAGGTCAAGAAGAAAATAGTGGAATGGATGGTACAGGTAGAAAGGTCCGATATGTTTCAATTGAAACAATCTTGGTCACATTGCAAAGTTCTACCAAAATAGAAACATGAATAAAAGAGGTCCAGTGTATCAAGGAAGAAATTCACAAAAAGACAATAAAGGTAAAGAAAAAGCTTCTATGGAAGAAATAAAAGATCAGATGAAGAAGACATGGGTGAAGAAAAGTAAATGAAGGAAATAAAACTATATTGGAAGCCCTATCTGGTAGCTCCTCTGACAATTGATATCAGGCCAATGGCCTAGGGGGAGTTTTTCATGAAAATTTATTGACCCCCCCTTATGTATTGTTGGCTTCAAATCTCTGGATGTCATCAGTAGTTAGAAGTATTTGCAATCATATGATGAACTAGTCAAAATGGTATAGGTTTGAAGTTGAATTCTTAGCTTCTTTTATGAGTTTGGAGTGTAACCAGAACTTCTAGGGTAATGCATTTATTGTGGAAAAAAGTAAAGTTATAAAAGGGAATTTTGAACCCTATTTCACCACCAAGAATTGAAGAATAGTTTGAGAGTACTCTTCTACAAAATTTCAAGGGTGAAAAATCATTCCAGTGGCGAATATCCAGGTATTCCTGTTAATCATTGTATTCTCATCAATTTTGTAATTTGTACAACTTTGTTCAGAATGAAGCATGAAGCAAATCAAAGGTACCATAACCTTAGACAAGTATAGCAGCTAGAAGATTAGGGATGAAAGAAATTTGTTGTCGCTTACCAATGTCGGAAGACTTGAAGGATCAAAGCACAAGAATTTGGATATATAGAATAACTATCCCCATTTCGTCAATGCAGAAGTGATTCAGTTTTTCTTGAAAAAATCAGATGATGATATTCTCAATTTGGATAAACCATATCAAATTACCAAGAATGTGATCAAAAATTTAATTGTCTTATGCAATGTTGGTGAATTTCCAAAGAAGAAGTTGATTCACAATATGGAGGCAGAAGCCCTAACTAGAATAAGGGGAGATCAGAGGACTCTAATAATTTCAATGATTAAAGACCCTTTAACAAGGTATGTGGCTTATGTAGTTTCATACAAAATTTATTTCAGAAATCGAGAAGGACCAACCTCAGTAGGTGTTGCATATATATCCCACAAAATGATAATTGAGAATGATAAATTTAATCTATGGAGTCTAATGAAGGATCAACTGTTGGAGAATGTTCAATTAACAAAGGATATTGGCTACCAATTCAAGTTTGGTACTCTAGAAATATGTATTATGATGTACTTTCTAAACTATCTATTGTTGAAGGACAATGTAGTGTGGAGAGAGAATATGCCGATTTGTAAGAAAATCTTCAATCATTTCAATTCTTTTGAAAATTGTGAACAAGTGTATGAAAGTTTCTTTAGGAAGGTATTAGATAGGTTTGGAGAAGGTATTCCTCTTCTGGAAAAAATAACTAAGGTTCGATCATCTTCCGGAAAAGGAGAGAAAAAGCATAAAAGAAAAAGGGATATAGTTGGTGTCACTCCTCTGGCACCCAAGTCTGTAAAGATTGAAGAAAAAGGGAAAATTAAAATGGTTGTGGATGGAGAAGATGAAGTTTTTGAAGAATGTATTCCAAAAGATCAACTAAAACCAGATGAACCAAAAACAATAATTGTTGAAGACAGTGATGAGGGAAATGCTATGTTTAAGACAAAGTTAATGCAAATCTTTCTGGACGTTGGTATGCAAAAGATATCTGGCATATGGCTGAATGGTCCATCTTATGAATAGGATTTTATTGAAAACACTCTGGCAAGGTACTTTATTGATAACAATATTGAGTTGGAAAGTTTGCAGGATGTTCTCCCGAAAGAACTTATTGAATGTGTAAAGATATCTATGGAGTCCGTGCCCTTGGAAAGGAAGGAAGAAGAAATGATTTCTCATTTAAAAATACAATTTATATTGTCTCTTTCCAGATTGAAGAAGAAAATGAGTGAGCTGAGACAGTGTATTGATTCTACAAATAAAGTATTCAACTATTATCTTAGGTGGCTCGGTGTGGTAGGAAAGTACAAGGATAAGCTTGAAGAGATTGAAAGTGAGCTTGTTAAGACTGGTAAAAATTATAGTATGCTCTTGGATAAGAATGAAGATGTGAAGAATAAAGTCTATGATTTACAAATTGAGCATGAAAAATTTCATACTACTAAGAATGCTCTCATTGATGCTTATGGAAAGTCAAAGATATAACTGAAGGGAGATTAGAAAAAAATATTGAGACTCTTAAATTAGGAGAGGAACTGGAAGCAGAAATCACTATTCCTGAGTCTATTGTGCAAATAATCAACATAACTTTAGAAAAAACAATTTGATCATAGCCATTGGGACTGCAGTGGATTCCTAGAAGAAATTCTTCTTGGAATTAAAAGCTAAGTATAAAATAATTTTTTGAATCTTCGTAGCAGTTGTCAAATTTTGATCAATTTTTGCATCAATAATTGGGGAGAGAATGGAGTAAGAGATAGTGTAGTTAAATATTTTAAAGGAGAGGATAAGGAAGAGAAGTGTAGAGCAGATGTAGTAGAGCTTTGTCATTGATGTCAAAGGGGGAGAGAATGAAGTGAAAATTTTCCTAGCATCCAAAGGGGGAGTAGTAGTTTTGGCTTTGTTATTTTTGGTTCTGACACTTAGTCAAATTTTCACTAAGTGTTGCCATCAATGCCAAAGGGGGAGATTGTTGGAATATGGCTTTGATGAGGTCGACTTTGGCTACTTGTGTTGTCATTGATGGAAACTTGAGTCTACAGTTTGATTTGCAGTATCAGTTTTACTTATACCAACAGAGAATCTAAGTCTCTTTATTCTACCAGTAGAGAAAGTAAAGAACATGACATCCGATTGGTATGCTGATCTGAATACTTCACCAAATCACTATTTTGAAGTGTGGATCTCCAATGAAGTTTTCTTAGCTCGTACACTATTCTTTTGAAGAAGTTTTGTGGTGTTGTATTAATCATAGCTCGAGTTAACAGGTTCGGTGGCATGTTTTATGATTTATTTCTCATTGTGGCCAACATGCTTGATGTGGTTGATCATGAATGTATGTGGAATAATTATCTTGCTATATTTTATGTTTAGAACCATGGTGTGGGTCACTTCTATAAGTCTAGTTGAATTATGAAGGTATGCTTCATTTCTAATTAAAGATTTAAGGCCAACATGGTTGATATATGCAAAGAATATTATATTTTGTTAAAAGGTTGACATGTATTGAATTATTGGGCTAGTGGATATATAAGGAAGATTGGAAATTCACTTTGTATGTGTGTGGTATGTGTGATGTGAAGAGAGATGCATGTGTGTGAAAAAGAGTAGATTAGTTGATTGATCGAATATTAGTCGTACTACTGAAGGGTTTTTAGTAGGAGAGCAAAGCAAAGTAGAACAGATTTGAGCAGAAGGTCCAAAGTCATATTGTGCACTTTAGTGGAACTAAATACATGCATTTGTAGATGTTATATTCTCTGTTCAATTATTTTTGTAATCTATATTATAATTGTATGGTAGTGAGCCTCTTTCTTTGAGCAGTGAGCTCTAGGCAATGCACCTGAATGCAAGTGCATTCCCCTCTTTTGTTTTACTTTTAACAAAGTAAACTTTGTGGATTAATCTCCACCATGTTTTTTCCCTTAACAAGGTTTCCACGTAAAAATATCTATTGTTATGGTGATTATTGATGTGACTACATGTTTTCAGCTGTTATGTGCTGCTAATGTTATATAAAGCTCTATTATTGTTGTTGATGGTTTTTAGATTTGATTTGTTAGTCAAAATCATTGAACATTGATTCACCCCCCCTCTCAATGCTCCTTGCATCCAACATGGCCCCATTTCCAAGAGGAACATGTAAAAGTGTTGGATAAGTTTAAGGGATATTTCAATTGTTGGAATTGTAGGTGGTTGTCCTTTGTTGGGAGGATGATGCTCTTAAAGGCTATGGTTTAGGCACTTCCTATTTAAATGTGTATGGTTTTGTTTACTCACTATGGGGTTTTCATAGGAACATGGAGTAAAATAGATCTTATATCAACAATAATAGAGAATAACAATACAAGAGAATCAAATAGAATAAGATATTGCATTCATTAATTAATTATAACATCAATTACATCATAATAGCATCATGTCCTGACTACAAATAAAATGATCACATAAATAGTTATCCAAGGTTGGTTGAGATACCAACCATTGACAACGCTTCCTATAACTACCTAACTATCGAATTAATTTATGATTATTTTACATTAATCTATGCAAAAGTACTATTCTATTTTATTTTATAGATACTATTATACAAAAATTACAACTTAGTTATTTATAAACAAATCAACTACATCATCCTCCCTATAAAACAAGCCTTCTTCTAGATGACTAGTACAAAAATTGGAAGACAACTAGCTAGAAACTAAATCTAATGAGGGGATGGTTGAGATGACATCCTTGGAGTTGGGTGGACCAAGGAAGTTGGGGTGGCTATCTAAGTGCTATGTTTCTAAAGTTGATACACTTATTTTTTCATCAACTTCAGGTGGTATGTAGTCTTCAACTCTTTTTCTCTTTCTATCTTCACCAAGTGCACCACCTCCTTCAGATGATGATTGATCCTTGTTATTTTTATGGTCTTTTTCCTCAATTTGCTTGGACATCTCCTCCTCCAAGGCCTGTATCTTCTTATCCTTTTTTGACAACTCAGTGCCCTTAGCTACCACCTTTTCTCTTTCTACCTCTATAAGTTGAGTGTACTACTAAATCTATCTCTAAAAGTGTTGGGTAGGGGAGTCTAACTTTGCACCAACCTTTTGAGAGATGACTATAGCTTCATTGGCCTATTGTTTAGCCCTACATTGGATGTTTCATGTTGTTTGGACATAAAAAATAAATCTCGATAGGCCATATCCATGCCAAAAAGATGTGTTATTAGCTTATCGTCCTTCCCTTGGAATGTTGGATTTTTCAAAAACCAAGTTCCCAACATGTTTGGAGTATCCACTTCTAGCCAGCCTCATTCTAAAAAAATACTCATGAACTCCTTTTCATATCCTTACTCCATAAATTGTAGAATACTTTGAGCCTCTTGCCTTGCTACATGAGAGTGATTGCAATCTAATTTCTTGGTGATATTTGAAACCTCTTGGATAACTACTCCAATGGGCTCTAAGCTTTGTAGGTACCTCTTAATGGTTCCCATCAAATCTTCCTTGTTTGGTTTGGAAATTTGTACGATTATACCCTCTAAATCAATTGAATCTTCCTCTGAATTACTCGATTCCTCTTCTATGCAATTGGAAGTTGTTGGATGAGGTGTGGCAAGGGTGGCGGCTAACATCTTATCATCATGCTTTGTCAATTGTGTAGGATCCTCTACCTTTGACGCAAGATCCTCTACTTCTCCCATAGGCACTGGTACTATTGTGGGAGTGAGAATCTGCTCAATGGTCGACAATATGGCATTCGACTATATGCTTTTTGCTATAGATGGTATGACCATTGGTTTCTCCATCTCTATCTCCATTTTTTGGGGTGAGTGTATGGGAAATATATCCTCTAACCAATTGGGGGAGACAAGTATCTTCAACCAGCTATCAATATAAAGTGTCTTTACTCCCATGTTGGCTACTAGTGGGGTTAGAGAAATGGTGGTGGCTACGAATGTCTCCTTGACTCCTTCCCCTACTCCCTTGACTGTTAGTCCCCTCTCCATTAATACACTCTATGTAATTTCCAAAATCAATGCTTGATCCTCATCCCCAGAAGATATGATCTCAACTAAGTGAGAACCCACACATCCATTGTGTTGGTCATGGATGAAGATAGAACTATGTGTTCATACTCCTCACTACTCTTGTTCTCGTTCTACTTCCTCTTACTTTTCCCTATTTTTGTTTCTTCACCTATTGTCACCTGAGCATCAAGGGAAGTCCACCAAAACATCATTGGC
>VDFB02103834.1:0-17448 GCA_007258455.2 Sequoia sempervirens | reverse complement strand
TGCTAATTGATGGAGGGGTCATTCAGGAGAATGACAGGTATGATTTTTCTAGATGGTATTCTTCAGCGATCACGGGACGTGGTTTCTTCGACGCGGCACAGGCGGATTCAACTAGGATACAGAAGGCTATGGCCAATATCATTGATGGAGTTCAGAATACTTTTGAGGCCATATTTGCTAGGCGGTTGAATCCAGATGAGGTGACTGCAGATAATTTGAGGGGTAGGCTAGTGCCTTTCTTTTCAGAGGTGAAGACCTTCGTGCAGGATGACTTTGAAAACACCTCCACTTTCTCCAGTTTGATCCAGAGCACACAGGATTCCTTGGCTGCTTGGAGAAAATCTTGTGCATGGCTTGAGACATCAGTCACGGTGTTAGAGTTCTAGCTTGATTGCATTCCACCCATTTCAATTCAGGAGGTTGAGGCTGTACTTGCTAGATTCATTGAGTTTGCAGCCAGAGAGAAGGAGAATGGGAATGCACTACTGGACGAGGATCTTCTAGAAGACTGATTGTGGGCATTTATTGCCTTTACTATTTTTGGGAGTGAGTGGGAATCTTTGCTCATTTATTACACCACTCCCCATTCTGGCAGTTTTTAGGGTTAGGGCTGAGGTGGCTTAATCTTAGCCACTCTTTTGATTGTAATCTTAGCCATCCATTGGACTGGGCTATCTATAAAAGGGGGAGTCCCCCTCATTTGTACCTCATTAGAAATTAGACATCAGATTAGACTAGAGATTGGAGATCAGAGTAGAGGCATTTTGTTTGATAGTATAGCATAGTGTGGAGAAGAAAGAAAGTTTTCCCTTTGAAAACTTTTGTGGAGATTGTTGTGTAAAACTTTCATGATAATAGATCTTTTCATTGATGGTGGAATTCTTCTTTGTCATGAATAGCTAGCAAGGTCTCTTCATCCTTTTGGATCCAAGTAGCATAAAGTAGCATAATTTTCATTTCATGCAAGTAGTTTACTTTGGATGTGTGGTGCTTTATTGAGGTAGCTTCATTCCATTCCATACCACTAGCAACTTGTTGATGACAAGCTCGCCTTGCGTGGTCAACTGGAGATTATCTCGAGTTTAACTTCGATTGTGATTTGTATGTTTATATGCGTCGTCTTGATGGTATATGTATGTTAAATTATAATCTGAATATCTCATGCTATCCCTTTGAAGATTGCACCAATTTTACTAAAGCTGTCCGACGTGAGGCTAGGTGAAATTCGGTTGAAGTCTACTGAAACCGAGCTCCACATATCTTGCATTTAGAATAGAATATAAGTTTCTTAGGCCCTACACTCATTTACTTTCCGCATATTTTTGGTTAACTTTAGGAAACTCGCTCTTCAAGGCCAAATCATTTGCACGAAAATCCCCTTTAAAGCATATATCTGTTGTTTACTACAAGTATCCTGAACATTTATGTAAGTCCCCTCATAAGAAAACAACTATTCACATCAAACCAACTAAGGGTGTGTTATCCTGAATTTTTGACTTATTTTAAAATTCAGATAACCAATCAAAATTTTCATAAAATTTGAGACTTTTCTTCTCTAAGGCACGCATTACGAAGTGCAAAGAGTGACAAATCTCTGTTTTAGGTTTATAAACCTTTGGGCTACTCTTTTTCCCTCTTTCATTTCCGTTTTTGTCCATTTCTGAGTCATTTTAAGTGTCTTTTTGACCAAATTCGGGTTTTTGGAGCAACTCAGCAAATAGGGAAATTTTAACTTGGAAGCAAAATTGCTAAAGTGTTCAAAAATCCCGAAATTGCTTAAGTGACTCTAAAAGTCCGAATTTTTGTTAAGTCTTCATGTTTTGACAAAAAGCAAAATTGTTATGTGGCTTTGAAAACCCGATTTGCTTTATACAAAATTGTTATTTGATCAAAAAGGTCCGATTCTATTTAAAACATTTGCAAAAGCCTCAAAAAGGCCCGAATCTGTTTTAAACAAAATTGCTACATGATCATAAAGACCCAATTTTGCAAAAAGAACTTGTTATGGCTTTAAAAAAACCCGATTTCATGTTTTTATTGACATTTTACATTGCCAAAAGCTTCTGAAAGTCCGACGCTATTCTTCTTCAAGCTAGTTGAGTTCTATTTGGCTTGTCTTCCCTGTTTCATGGAGATTCCATTAATCTTAAAGCTTGAAAATCTGATTTTTCCTTAGTAAATAGTCATTGTTCTTTCGTTTTCTGAACCGCGCTTAGGTTTTCTCCATCGTTATTCTTATTTGCGAACTTGTTTCCAGGTATGTTATTTGTTTCCTTGTCTTTTTTTCAGCATTTTCTGTTATTTATTTCTTTGTATAAAACGTGTTTTGCATTTATACATTTAGCTTTGATTCCTACGTTATCTCTTGAAAACGCGTTTTTTCCTTTACACGTTTTTCTGTTTCACGTTGGATATTGTTGTGACCTTTTTCACACATCGCCTCATTCAAAATGGGGACCCCCCTAATTTTTGCTCCATTCCGGTCTTTTGGTGGGTTTTTTCTCTCTCTCGCTCCGTCTCTTGCTGGTGTCCGCCTTTCGAGGGGTTGCGCCAGTCAGTGAGTTTAAGCATGAAACTGACCAAGTTTGAGAATTAGGGTTTCATTTTTCCTGGTCAGTCCGAGGTCGAATAAAGTCGATAAATTGAAAATTGAAATTAACATTGTTGTCAGTGTGTTTCCAGCAGGCTTTCAGCAAAATTTTGTCAGATTCCGAGGTACTTACTATTTTTAGTAAGTGTGAAATTCATGGCAATCTATCAGCATTTTCAAGATTCCGACAGTCACACAGCATTCAGAGTACACCAAGTTACTTGAGTGCAAAATTTGAGCTAAAACAGACAACTTACTATTTTTAGCAGTTAGGCTTCTGGCACAAGTTTCAGGGATCAGATGCAGAGTTTTCCTTTGCATGTTGGCATATTCCTTCTGGGTTTTTCAAGACCTTCGCGATGATATAACATGCAAAACGAGGCGACCACTTTCTGAATTCAGTCTTCCAGGGCTAATTTTAGGGTTTGCATATCAGGGTTTCTTTTGCATGTCGGGTGATTCCTGATGGGTTTTTCGAAAGCTTCGCGATGGTGTGACATGCAAACGAAGATACTCACTCAGTAAGGAACTTGCTATTTTTAGCAGGTGTGTCCCGACAGCCGCTTCCCAGCAGTTCAGAATCACGAGCTGATCGCAGTGCCATAGAAACGAAGAGAAACAGAGATCATTTGATATGCATGTAGAGCGAATTAGGGTTTCCAACTTCGGGACCCAAAAAGAGGCGTAAAAAGTCAGAATTTTCGAAAACCGGTGTAAACCACCACGATCAGCGTCCTTCAGGCTATCTGCTGGTGAAATTTCAAGTCAAACGGAGCACTTACTATTTATAGTAAGTCAGATTGGAAGCAGGCTAAAAATAGTAAATCAGCTGCATGCGTTGATGTCGACAGACAGGTCACGTGGTGAGGAGCACCTCATTCAAATTTCAACTTGATCGGAACAATGGAGCTATCAGAAACAAGAGGTTACTATTTATAGTAAATCACCACCAAAAATGGGCTAAAAATAGCAGGGTGGCTAAAAATGGCAGTGTCGACAGAACAACAAGGTTATGAGGATGCAGTGTGCAAAATTTCAAGTCATTCCGAGCATCAGAGGTGCAAAATTGAGAAGACTTACTATAAATAGCAGGGCATAAAATACTGGCAAAAACGATGAAAAAGTCTAAGTCTGGAGCTTCGTCCAGTTGACATGGCAAAATGCGCCAGGTGAGTAAGGAAGCATGGAAAATTTCAAAGTCATGAAGCTCGTCCTTCACACAGGGCAAAATGCGCCCAAACTGGAGAAAGTCAAATAAAGTCAACACCTTTTCATCCCTCTGCCTAGCCCAAATGCGCCTTCAAACATATGCCAAGCACAAAAAAATTCTGAGTTTGAAGTTCATCCTTCATCAGGGGCAAAATGCGCCCAAGACACAAGTGGTCAAAGAAAGTCAACAATTTCTATCTTGAAGGCATGTTAAAATGCGCCCAACTTGAAAGAGAAAAAGGCTGAAAATTTTTCTAAGTGTGTATATCCACCACCACCCTCAAAATGCGCCCAAATTGCAAGTTCATCCTTCTCAGGGGGCAAAATGCGCCCAAGTTGTGAGTGGTCAAAGCAAAGTCAAAGTTTTCATCCTTTCCCCTAGGCAAAATGCGCCCAAATGCATGCATGTCAAGACAAAAAACGGGAGGTGAAGAGTCACTCATACGCAGTGTTATCCACCACCTAGGGCTCAAATGCGCCCAAATTAGGAGGGTAAAAGTAAGTGAAGATGGTAAATTAGGTGAAAGATAATTCTAAGGCGTGGTGAAAGGTGGTGAATGCTAGGCGCACCCAAGGTGGTGAAGATGAATATTGGGCGTTATTTTTTTTAAGTTTCCTCCTCAAGAGTGCTAGGCGCGAAGGGTGGTGGGAGTCATAAGGTGTTAGAAAAATTGCTAAGGCGTGGTGAAGTGATGTGTGTTAGAAAATATTTCAAGGTGGTGGAAGTAAAATGCTAAGTATGCGCCTATAGTCTGAAGTGAAAATGCTAGGCGTGTGAAGTGTTGAGAGCAAAGTGGCTAAGGCGTAATTTTAAATTCTTCCAAGTATGTTAGGCGCCTAAGGTGGTGAGTGAGGAATTTCCTCAAAGGCGTTAGAATTTAAAAAAATAAATATTGCCTTGCAAGTGTGAAGTTAAATACAAAATGGTGAATGGCAAATCAAGTGTGCCAGGCGTGAATGAAATTTTTCTAAAATGAAGTTGATAAAATTTCCTCCACTGGCGAGTGAGCAAATAAAAATTTTCTAAGGCAAACTCTCAGAGTGCAGGATGATTAAAATATTTTCTAAGGCAAATTATTTTCTCCTTAGGAAATACGCCTAGAGCTCAAGGTGGTGAAATTTTTCGAAGCCCGAGCAAATTTTCTCAGCAGTGAAGTCAGAGGTGGATGATAATGCAAGATGAATTCAAGTTTCTTCAAGCTGGAGCAACACAGAATGATCACAGGCGAAGAATGAATTTAAATTTGACAAAATAATATTTTTCTAAGGTTCAAAATTCAAAAATTAAATGAACCCGTTCGTTGGGTACCCATGGATTCAGAGCGTTCTGAAGAAAATTTTCTTCTGGGTACTGAACATTCGCGATGATAGATGGATTTCCAAGTCTTCCGAACTTCGCCAACACTTTTTCAGTGAAGAATTTAATCAGTGCTCAAATTGTGAATTTTCCTAAGGGAGAATTTAAAATTTTCTAAGGCAAAGATGAATAAAATGTGTTTTCAGAATAAATTTCTCTGAATGATGAATTTGGAGTGAGTTGTCTAGATGATTTTGATTGAATTCTTCGAAGATGAATTTTCCAAGATGATGAAGAGTTAAAAATCGAATTTCAAGTGACAGAGCTTCAGCTGGTGAGTTTAAAAGATGAACTTAAATTAAAATTTTCGAAAGCAAATTCAAAGATGCCAGTCAAAGTCAAGTTTCTAGAAGAGCAAGATTCCTGACAAGTGTCAGAAATACCAGAAAGGGAGAATTCGAATTTTCGAAATGGAGTAGTGGAAGTTAAATGCACTGGCTAAAAATGGCTTCTTCTAGATTTCGAATTTTGGCTATAAAATGAAGAAGTTTCTCACTTGTTTTCATAGCTGAAGAAGTCGAATTTGTTCTGAGTGAAACATTGCAGTGAGTTGTTGAAGACTGGAGCTTGAGTGAGTTCGAATTTTGGTTAAGTCTGAAGTTGCTGAGAGAAGTTGCTCAAATTTGTATTTGAAGGAGGGCGCACTTGCTGGTTGGAAAAGGTACGACTTTGCTAGTGTAGTGGCTGAAGTTTGATTCGTTGCTGAAGTTAAAGTTGCCAGTAAGGACGCCTTGAAGTGAAGTAAGTTGCTGAGAATTTTCAAAGTGCGAATTGGTTGATTGCTGATTAAGAGTAGTGAAGCCACCGAAGTTTACTTAGAAGCCTTAAAGTTCAGAAGAAGAAGCTGAGGTTTGCAAATAAGAGAGTTATTGCAGCTTCTAGAAGTCGATTGCAGCCCCTATGCAATGTCTTATTTTATTTTTATAAATTAAATTGCTGATGGATGTTATTGTTTGCAGATGGCTGAGGCAAGGACGACTGGAAAGGACAATGGTGCGTCTAGGCAAGCTGTGATCAAGAAATTGAGTAAGACATTTATGCCAGAATCAAAGTTAATTTTGAAGTTGGGCAAGTTGACAGACACCAACCTGGGCTCCGTCAACCTGGAGGCCTTCAAAAGCAGGATGTTGGGAATTGGAAGTCATAGGCCCTCGACCACTTCGCACAATATTGTTCGAAGTGGGTTATATGCAGCTGCTGGTTTCCCACCAGCTATTCAGTGTTTGGAGCTGATGATGGAGTGTGCTAATTGCTACGAGAAGGAACACTGGTCGATCATGTCACCAGATGGCTAAGTGCTCGCCAATCTTACTCCGGCAGCCATTGGTGAGGCTTTCGGGATCCCGGTGCACAGGAACATGATTTACAAATCCAGAAAACGAGCTGAACGGATGTATGCTTCTACATTCGAGAGATGCACAGAGACAATTAACACCCACTGGATGAGCACCCCTAAGCCTTCTCGTGCAAAGTTGCCAAAACAGATCATAGCGGATGACTTGAAGCAAGAATACTGTGATCTCATCATGATGCTGAGCAGGGTTGGTGGTTGTGCGCAGTCATTCATATTTGAGCCCTGGATGTTTTACTACATCAACTTGGTGCTAGAAGGAAAAGACTATGTCAATTGGGCCGAGATGATCAGCGATAATCTGCATGAGCAGCTCCTGAGCTTGAGGAGAACGAAGACATTTTACATGAGCTCCTACATTATCTATATGTTGGCACGGATGACGAAGTACAAGGGGATCTCATACAAGGAGCCTGTCGGCTGTGGCTCTCATCAATTCAAGATCCACGAGGCGTGTCCACAGTTGCACCTATCGAGCACGACCCACTACAAGCGTGTCAACGATTCATTCACCATATATATCACGAGATTGCTCCAGGAGCGGTTACAGCACAGAATCTCGAGGGATGCTCAAGAGCTGATTGAAAGGTATGGGTGTTGGTTCATACAGTTTTCGAGATTTTCTTACATTAGACTGCAAGGTTTCTCATTATACCCATATAGGCTGCCTAAATACCCAACAGATAGAATTTTAATGCTAGAGATATCTAGACAGTTGCTTGCCTTTGATAAAATCCAAAAGAAGGAGGGATAGAATTTCCTATTGTCATGGGCAACTCGGATGAGGTGTGTCCTTCGATACAGGCAGCTAGAGAGGCTGAAAGTGAACTTCAGTTTTATCATTTTTCATATCACACTAGTCGACAGCACTATGATCCACATCATAACATCAAGTGGGTACTGTCGGAGGAATTTAAACATAAGGCCACCATAGAAGATTATTGGGCTGATGCAGCTTATGAGATTGAAGTAAGGAAAAGAATGTTCTCTCGGTTGCCGATTACTCTGATCAGGGAGTGTGAGGTTGTGCCGGTTCCGGACCAGGTCAATGAGGATATGGACGTTGTGCATCCTGATTATGCAGCTGTAAGAGATACTCCTCTTCCACCTCTAGATTGGTCAGAGCCTGAAGTTGCAGATTTAGATACTCTCTCTATCCCAGTCATGACATTTACTAGAGCATGGGTTGATAGGCGAGTAAACAGGTTGAAGAGTAGGTCAATTGCCTTGACCTACAATTTGATGGGAGATCACAGGACGCCCACCACTGGTAGAAAGAAACAGATCACAAGGGGTCTAGAGTCCAGGAAGAAAGAAATAGTTAGACAAGAGCCCACTCAGCCAGAGCCTCCACAAGTCGCAGTTGCATCACCATTGGAGACACGTTCTCCGAGTATACAGGAGGTCTCTTTATTTGCTGATCAGAGGATTGCATTGAATCAGGTGCAGGTATTACAGAATGATATTCAGCCTCCACGGAGAGAGTCGGTTGGCCAGAGCGTCAACGCACCTGTTAGGATTGATCAGCAAGATGATGAGGGGACTATTACTGACCCTCAATTTCAGCAGGAGTTAGAGGCGGCCATGAACGATGATGATGATATAGTGTCAGGTGACACTCAGCCACTTGAGGACAATGAGCCTCGCCAAAATGATGAAGAAGTTGAACAAGTCCGAGAAGTAGAGGCACAGGAGCAACAGCCCTTTGACATACAGTATGATGTGCCCGATTGGCTTAAGGACAGAATGAGAAGAAGCTCTAGTGAGGAGCTTGATCCAGCAGTTGAGATGGAAGAATTTTTTAACAGGATTAGCGCACCTCCACAGAAGAAGAAGGCAAGAAAGTTTTCGAAGATCTCCACTGAAGAGGATGGTTCCCGTACTCTTCATGTAGCTGTGCCACGAGTTGAGTGTGACCGGAATGAAGCAGTTCCTGAGAACTATGTGGTCACAACCTTAGATTTGGGACGCCCCACTGGTGCGCAGATTGTAGAGGAGTGTGATAACTCCTACTTTGCCCTCAAGGATAGATTATTCAAGAAAGAAGGGAAGTATAAGAAGCTGAAAAAAGAACACAAGGCCTTGATCGGATATGTACAGCAGTTGTCTCGTTCTCGAGGGCAAGATATTTCGGTGATAGAGCCTTCAGCGGAGATACCTAGAGAGTCAGTCAGTGGCTTGGTAGAATTGGGAAAGATGGCACAAGAAGCAGATAAATGGGTCACAGGAGTTCGTGCCGAGACAAAGAAATTTATGGAGGACCTTGCTTCTGCCTTTCAGCAGGCCTCTAGTATTTTGACACGGATGGATGCAGTGGATCATGCTTGGGGAGATGCTTCTATCTACCAGAGCAAAGTTATCCAGTGTCTTGAGGTATTGAGGCATGTGCCATTGCGATTGCTGATTGATGGAGGTGTCATTCAGGAGAATGACAGATATGATTTCTCTAGGTGGTATTCTTCGGCGATCACGGGGCGTGGTTTTTTCGATGCGGCACAGGCGGATTCAGCTAGGATACATAAGGCCATGGCCAATATTATTGATGGAGTTCAGAACACCTTTGAGGCCATATTTGCTAGGGCTACCAACCCGTATGAGATATGTTGATAATTTGAGGGGTTTGTTATGCTTTCTTTTCCTCGATGTCGACCTTTGTACAAGATGATTTCGAGAATACTTCTACTTTCTCCACTTTGATCCGTAACACGCAGACTCCTTGATTGCTTGGAGAAAATCTTGTACTTAGGCATGAGCATCTAAATAATGCTAGAGTTTCCAAATGCTTAGATTAGTTCCACCGACTTCGCCAGTGGAGGTTGAGGCCGTATTGCAGATCTGCGGAGTTTCCGCAATGAGAGAAGGCAAATGTAACACACTATCGATCGGGATCTTCTAGAAGACCCGAAATGGGTATTTATTACCTACTATTTATGGGAGTGGGAGGAATCCCCATCCATTTAATGTACCAATTCCTCATTCCCGACAGCTTTAGGGTTAGTCGAGGTGGCACCACCGCCACTCCATTGATTGACACCATTTGATTGACACAGAGATTATATTAGAACAGAGCCAGAGCTGAGAGAGAGCATTTTACAGTGTGGAGAAGAAAGAAAGTTTTCCCTTTGAAAACTTTGTGGAGATTGTTGTGTAACACTTTTCATGATAATAGATCTTTTCATTGATGGTGGAATTCGTCTTGTCATGAATGGCTAGCAAGATCTCTTCTTCCTTTCGTATCCAAGTAGTTTAATTTCATGCAAGTAGTTTACTTTGATGTGTGGTATTTTTGTTGAGGTAGCTTCTTTATTCCATACCACTAGCGACTTGTTGATGATAAGTTCGCCTTGCGTGGTCAACTGGAGATTATCTTGAATCTAACTTCGATTGTGATTAGTATGCTTATATGCGTCGTTGTGATGGTGTATGCATATTGAATCATAATTTGAACATCTTTTGCTATCCCCTTGAAGATTGCACTGATTTCGCCAAGGCTGTCCGACGTGAGGCTAGGTGAAATTTGGTTGAAGTCTGCCAAAACTGAGTTCCACATATCCTGCATTTAGAGTAGAGTATAAGTTTCTTAGGCCCTAAACTCTTTTACTTTCCGCACATTTCTGATTAGTTTTAGGAAAACGAACTACATTGCCAAATCATACGCGCAAGAACCCCCTTCAAAATCATTCACTAGTTGCTAACTGCAAGAAGTCTGAACAATTGCGTAAGTCCCCTCGTAAGAACACATCAATACACATCAACCAAACTGGGTCTATTCGCACTTAAGGAACCTTGGAGTTGAACGTGTGAACTTTCTCGCAATCTTAGCACACGGAACACTTTGATCAAGAGAGAACGGAGTAGCCCCAAACTATTTTGTTCTTCGGCTGATTGGTGAGGTCACAAAAATCGCATCAACAGATATGAACTCATTCGCCTTTTATTTTCTTATTTCCATTCGCCATTAGTTGTTTTTGTTTTTCAAAACGCATTTTTACTCCCATTCGCCTTATCCAATACTTGTTTATACATATTTTTGTTGGTATTCGTTTTTGTTTTACAAAAACGCGTTTTCATTGTTATCATCTATCTTCATAAATGCTTTTTCACTCATATTTAACCTGTCTTCACTTAATACGCATTTCTTTTTTTTTATCATAAACCTTTCAGATACCATGTATCCTTCCATACACCTTCACCCTTAAACTTCATATAGCGTATTTTCCATTTTTCGCCTTATACACTGAAAACACGTTTTTCATTTTACCTTTCATTCCAGCAATAAAGTTTTTACCTGTACCATTTTGTTTCCATTCATCCACCTCAAATCCTCCATTGTCATTTTTCGCAAAGTTACAAGTTTCTCCTTCACTCACATTTCGGGTTCTTAGCTCAAAAATGCAAGTCGAGATTTATAGCTGGAATTGCAATTTTCAAAATTGCAAAATTGTAAAATTGCTAAACTTCCAAAAAATCCCGACTGCCTTTATAAAAATTGCTATAGTCATTTAAAAACCCGAAATGCCTTAAAAAGCACAAAAGTTGACATTTTTTTGGACGAAATTCCAAATCCTAGCCAAAAAAACCTCTTTGTCTTGTTGTTTTAAGAAGACAAAATGCTGTTTTTGACTGCCATCATTCCATCTAATTCCGAATTCATCTTCAACATCCGCCTTCCATCATTCTTCCAAAGACCATTTCATTGTCTTAGGGTTTGAGTCTCATCATGTCCACTCACGTTGATGCTAATGATGTTCTAACCTTATGGGGTTTTCACCACAGTCTTGCAGATTCCTGTTCAATGACAGACGAACCAACATCTCCAGTAAGCAAAAAGATGAAATACAAGTTTGATAAATATCAGAATGAGATTTCTCCATCTCATGTGGTTTTGAATATCGACGAGATCAAAGACACAGAAATTGGGCATATTGATATGTCCGAGTTTCTTGGGAGACCTGAGAAATCTACTTCTTCTGATATGCAGAAATTGCTAAGGAGTCATATTCATCTGGTGTCTTCTTTTCCTGTTGCTGCCCTTGAACCTGAATTCGTCCTTGCATGTGCAACACACTTTGATAGAGAATCCAGAACCATCAAGGACGATGATGGCAATGTGGTTATCAGACTTGATGCTGAAACAATCAACAGAATTTTCAGAGTTCCTGATGCTACTACATATTCAGAGATCTCATTGAAGAGTGCTCACAGACATTTCGAGCAGAAAAAGAATGATTGTATTAGACATATCAATTCTAAATGGCTTCTCAAATCACGACTCCAGGTGACCTACGTCAAAGTTGTATCGCACCGATGAAGAGAAAATTAATGATATGATCACTCTTCTTAGCAGAATAGCAGGATTGAAGGTTTCCAATGTGTTTGAAAACTGGATGTATAAGTTCATGGTGGTTATTAGAAAAGCACAGCATCCAATATTCTGGGGAGAGATAATCAGTGACAGTTTGTGTGAACAGCTTGCACAGGTTCCTACCACCCTTACCTTCTACATGAACTCATATTTGGTTTATATAGCAGCTTCATTGAAGCATTTTCTAGGCCTATCTCCTAAAGGTGACAGATCATTGGTACTTGTATGGGAATATTATGATCAGCTGACTTTAAAACCAAGCTGGGCACATTATAGAAGAGTTCAAGATGCTTTCTTTGGTTATTTTATGTGTTTATTTGACAAAGCATTAGCAAATAATAGAGTATCTGAGACAGCTTGGAATAAAGTAAATGAGTATGGTTTCTTATTTCTTCAATTCCCTACTTTCACCTATATGAGAGTTGGATGCTTTGAAGACCAACCTTATATGCTTCCAAGATATCTGACTGATAAGATTATTCTAATGGAGCTAGGAAGATAGTTGATGACAGTGCATTCACGTCAAGCTACACAACATAAGACTGGAGTCAGTATTTCATCACATAATCCATTGGTGATTGGGAGGTATTCTTTAACAACTTCCTCAAGAGCCAAAGCAATGGAGATCAACTTCAAGAAATAACATTGAAAAAGATTCCGTGCAAGAGTAGATTTTGATTATAGAAGGATGAAAGACAAAAATTAAAAGAGCTTCACTCATGTCCAATCGCATTGAAGACATTTTGGGCAAACCTCCCATTTAAAAAGGATATATACAATGATTATTGCAGGCTTACAGTTGGAGCAATTATTGATCTAACCGACCTTAATTCCAAAAGGTGTAATTGATGATAGACAGATTTTAGATCCTGAATACGAAGAACAAGGAGTTGCAAATGCCCCTATTCCTGCAATCCAGTGGTCTAAAAAAGAATCTGTCTCAATCTTTGATAGGTTTCAATCGGGCCTGGCTAACACCAACTCTTGGCTCAAAACATAGGTGTCAAGACTATCAAAAATCAAAGTTAGGGGTCGGATGATCCACCGTCCTAAAGGTTTGAAGTCTAAATTGAGAGCACCAAAAGAAGGAGCTTCCTCTTCAAGTACCTCGCATCTGTTGAAGGTGTCGAAGCCACAGTAACAACAACCATTAGAAAAGGAAAACATCAAAGGAAAAGAAGTCAATCAAATGCAGATTCAAGTTTGATCGCTGAAGAAGAAGACGGTGGGGTTCTTGGAGACCTCTCTACTCATTCTAAGTGAGATATCTCCTCACATTGAAGCTCCAATTCCAGATTCAGCCATATCTCCTGTGTCCCCTATCGACAGTGATGTTGATTCCTTCTCCACAGTATTTGTTCCTTCTATCCCACCTCAAGAGGCTAGTCATCAATCATTATCAATAATGAATACACCCATGAGAAGCTTACCCAATAACTTGGAGAGTATCTTTGATGCAAATCCAATCTTTCCAGTCATGTCAGAAATAACTCTTCCAGAGATAGATACATCTGTAGCAAACTTTGATTGTTTCATGGCTGATCCTAGTCGTAATTTGTCTTCTGAGCAAAACATAGTTGCTATACAAACTGAGGCACCATCTAGAATTTTTGTTGTAACACAAACTGAATCTATTTCTACAGAGACTGCAGTTGCTATTTCAGATGTGACAACCTTGGATCTTCCTCCATGGTTGAATTCAATTGCTCCCAAAAGAAAGAAACAAGCAGTGTCTCCCGATATTTTTGATTTCAAAATTGAAGAAATCAAAAACCGATGGTTGCAAAGAAAGCAAAAACAAATTTCACAAGTGTTTGTTGACAAGAATAAATGAAATATACCGAGATTGGCGAGCCTCCTTTGTTGATAAAACCATGAAGAGATGCAGCTTGATTACGTGTTTTACTAGGGTGGAATTGGGCAAGCAAACTCATGCTAACCTAATGCAAGATGCTCAGAGTTCAGTGACGATTTTGGCACAAAGCTATAATGAACTTTTAGCCAAAAAAGAAAAGCTCAAAGAAGACAATGCTCACCGTTTCAGTTATTCAAAGGATTACTGGATCATCAGAAACAACTAATTCAATATCTACAGTTGCTCCTAATAAATCAGTTAGACAATTAGAGAAAATTGCACAAAAGGCCAAAGCAATTGATTCATGGGTAACACAGCTGATTGATCAAAGCATTCCAATGATTGAAAAGACCTTGCAAGTTCTCAAAAATGTCAGAATAGCCAAAATAAAGCTAAATCAGACTTTGGAAGCCTTCAAGCAAAGTTTGGAATCGCTTGAAAAGGATTTAAAAACCAGGCATGAGATAGATCAAGTCAAGTTACAAATTCTATGCAACAACTCAATTCTACCAAACAGAGAGAAGTACATAGAATTTGAAGAACTTATGACGAATAAGTCATTAGTTATTCAAGATCTTATCAAAGATATCCAGGCCACATTAGAAATGAATGATGAAGTTCAGCAGGATATTCTTTCAAGTTTTGAGAAAATCTCTTGTACAGTTTTGAATCATGAAGGTGAATTACTTGCAGCTGATTTAGTTACTACAAAAATGGCAGCCAATCTTCGTCAACAATTGGAATCAGAGCAGTTTACCATGGATTTGATTCACAAATTTATTAATCATCAGATAATCCTTGAGAAAATGCAAACTTCTTTATGAAGAGCATAGACTGGCGGCAATCAGATACTTTGATGTGATCTTGAAGACAGTTGCAGTAGCCAAGAACACATTGGGCCCAGATCCGAATGAATTGCAAACCATCATCAACAAATTCTTATCTTTCAAAGATAGGAATGAAGCAAATTGAAATTTTAAGTTGTTTTATGTATTTTACTGGCCAAAACTATATGTAAAAACAAATTTTGCAATTGCAAGTGTTCTTTTCCTTGGCAGCTTTGAAAAAGTAATTACATGTAAATCTTTACAAGACAAATCACAATTTGGATTGTAAATTGAATAAGTCGTAATTGTAATTAGTTATTGGTTGAGAGATTTTCAAGTTTGTTGAGATTCTCCCACCTTTTCTCTTAGACCTTCTTCCCTATAAATACTTGAGAGGCCTCATTGTAATTTGATATCTTTAGCAAGCAAGAAAACTCAAGAGAATTTTATACTCATAAAGTCTTTGAGCTTTATGGTTGATAATTGTGAATTTTCAAGTAATATCAAGAAGTTAGAATTTCAGACTTTGAGCTGAATTCTCATTTTGCATCCTTTATGTTCTTATGTCATTTTGGAGCATTATTTTGTGACTACTTGGGAATTGTGGAATATTGCTGAAGAGAGATTCGATTTAAATATCTGCAGTCTTTGTGCTGTAAATGTGAAGATTGAATTCATAGTTAGTATTAGAAATTGAGAACAATTGCAAGTCTTTGTGCTCGTATTAATTCTCATTTAGAGTAATCAAAAGATACATCATAGTTACAGACTTTGAGCTGTTTTGTGTTGTATGTTTTCATTAAGTAATTATTCTGAAAAGGGTAGATAGGATCTCATTCCTCAAGACTTTGTGCTTATTGTTTGTTTTCTCGTCTCGGAGGAAGTAACGGAAGTCTTTGTGCTTTCAGGAAACTTTATTTCCTCTTTCTTAATTTCACTGCATAGTTGCTATAATAAGTTTCATCCACATATACTGTTTCTTTTCTGTGAAGAGAGAAGAACGTAATCTTTCCTGAAATAAGAGGAGCGATTGCTGTCCTACCCATATCAGTTTTGTTTAGTTAAAGGGGGAGCCTTCCCTAAATTAGGAGAGTTTAATCTCACGTGCTGTGGTTGAAATCACTATTTTGTATACTTTCACAAGAATACAAAATTTCCAACCAACACAGCTTTAATATCTATTTACTCATCTTGATAATAGATCACAGACCGTTATCCAAGAGATTGATGCATAGAAACATTTTCATTAGATCTATGTAATGTCCCCTTTTGGTGCTTAACCAATGCGTGCACATTTAGCTAGTTTCCAAGTCTTCCGAAGTCTTGGTTGGTTAGGGAGAACTCCAACATTCTCGGAGAAGCATTTGATTAGTCTTGTGGAGCAATTGTTCTTGGGTTTGAATTCAGTTGGTTAGTTGGAGCCCTTAGAGGCTTTCAGAATTGATTTCCAACCTTTTGGGTAGCCAAACTTTTTGGAGGAGCAAGCTATTTTTAGTAAGTCACCAAGTTGATTCAGTCATCTTTCTACTACTTCAGTTTCATCATGGTGTGGTCAGAATTGGATTCCGATGACGTTGCAGTACTTTTCGCAACTTGGGTGAGTTATTAAGTTATTTAATTAATATTTCACTAATGTTGTCTAATTTTGAGAAATAATTAAAGGACAACTTAGTGTAATAGTTCGTTGGAGAGGTGATTAAATGTTTGTACATAATGAATTATTTAATTTAAAGCAAAAGTTGTTTTTTGGAAAAAAGTAGCGAAAAAGCAAAAAGTGTTTTTTGGAAAAACAAAAAAGTTGCTTTTTTCAAAAAAGCAGCGAAAAAACAAAAAAAGCACTTTTTTGAAAAAACAGTGAAAAAGCAAAAAAACACTATTTTGAAAAAGCAATGAAAAAAGCTATAAAAGGAGGTGTTTGGGGCTCATTTGGTTATTCTGAAGATTACACATATTGTTATGCTATCGGATTGAACCTGCGAGTTCTTCCAAAGTCGTTTGAGGACAAAAACCCTCATTTTATTCCTAGTTTCGGATTTGAAAGATAATCCCTAGCTAGTGGAGTGGTTCTATTCAGGAATCACATTGTGCTTCAATGGAGTTCCAGTTCCAGGGTTTCAAAAAGAAGATAATTCAATATAGTTTGATTGCAGATTTTGGGATTTATGTTTTGGTGAATGTTTGCAAAGATTTTGGACGTGGCTAAGAGGTGATCTTTGTTGGTTTGGAGGGAATTTGATGATTCATCATGGTTGTTTTGACCTACAACAATTGTATATAGACCTTGCAACAACATTTCTTGTCGTAATAGACTTGACATACACATGCAACAATCTATCCAGTGTTTCAGACCTGCAATGTCCTTTACTTGGGTTTTTGGCGTTTTTGGATGAAGGGGATTGCACACCAAGGAAAATAGAGAAAAGTTGAAGAGTTTACTCTTGAGCTTGAGGCAACAAGAGATATGTTAGAAAATACTCAAGTGGCATTAATGGGGGTAGAAGAGCAGCTAGCTGATTCCAAACGTCTTAGGAATCAAGAGAATGAACAAAGACTTGAAAAAATCAAGCAAGTAATTGATGAGCTTGATTGTCTTCAAACGGAGTTTGATTTGGAGGGATTCCCTAGAAAATCAGAGGTTGCTAGTGCAGATTTGGAATAACACATTGGGCTTGAACATGAGAAAGGAAATGATTTTGAAATCCTTGATAATCCTCTCTTCGAAGTGGGTGCACTAGCAACTTATGACAGTTCCCTTTTTATGATAGACAATGAGATATGTGGTGAAGTGACCAAGTATGAGATAGAGTATGGTTTCTAGTTTACTAATGATTTGATATCAGACCATGGGGACGTGACACAAATTGTGATTAGTAATCTTCCAAGGCTGTTTGATA